>ML783741.1:411455-427366 GCA_009831015.1 Picea engelmannii
TGATGAGTCATAGTTGATGAGTAGTTGACACATGATTGGTACATACTTGGTACATGGTTGGATGCACTTGTTTATGGTACAAGTTGATTATAGGTTGTTTGGTACAGGTTGGTGCATGGTTGATGCACTTGTTTATGGTACAGATTGATTACAGGTTGAGGTACAGGTTGATGCATTGTTCAAATTTATTGGTACAGGTTTAAAATGGTATATCTCCCAGTGATAGTGTGACCGTGGTTCCATCATTGTACTTCTACTTTAGGGTGGCAGGACGGGGCAAGGACAGGTCGTTGTAGCCACCTTCTGGTTGTAGCCAAAGAAGATAGAGGGTTGTAGCCTCCTTCTGGTTGTAGCCAGGGAATTGGGGAGTTGGAGCTTCCCTCAGGTTGTAGCATGAGAAACTAGGGGGTTGGAGCCTCCTTCCAGTTCCAGCTGGAAAACAAAGGAAGTTATTGCTTCCAATGAATGTAATTCTTCAAAAAATATAAGAAAAAACATTCTGTGGTTTTCTCCTGATTTGAGTTTCCACGTAAAACACTGGTGTATTGTGTATCTGTGTGATTGTTTATTTTTTACTTCTCATTATTGGATAATAATTCTAGATTGATATAACATTTGAAGAAAAAAGATTATAATTATGTTATTACTGATTCACCCCCCCTCTTAGTAATCCAACAATTGGTATCATAGCAGGTTCCTTCAGAAATCCGTTTAACCACTGAAAGGTAGATCATGGAGAGTACCAACTCGTATAAAAATGGAATACCATAGTTTGATGGACATAAGTATGATTTTTGGAGCATAAGGATGAAGACATATATACAGGCACAAATATTTCAAGTTTGGAAATCAATTGTAGATGGATACACAACACCAAGAGTTCCACCAACAAATGACAAAGCAGTGAAACTCAGTGAGAATAATTCCAAATCCAAAAATGAACTTTTGAATGGTCTCAGTGATACGGTATTCACCAAAGTTGCACATTGTAAATCTGCTAAGAGATTTGGGACAATCGTCGAAATATTTATGAAGGAGATTCAAAAGTCAAAGCAACAAATCTTCAAACTTACAAAGGTCAGTTCGAATAACTAAAAATGAAGGAACATAAAGATATCATAGCCTACTTCTTACGAGTCAATGAAACGGTGAATGTAATCATAGGATTGGGATAAGAAATCGAAGAATTTGTAATTGTTCAAAATGTACTAAGATCTCTTCCTATGAGAATCAACCCTAAGATATAAAAACTAGAAGAAAGATCAGATCTAAACTCAATAAGAATGGACGAACTGCATGGAATCTTCACAGAATATGAGATGAGAAATGAACGAGAAAATAAAGATGTAAAAGAAGTAGCCTTCAAAGCATCCAAAAGATCAAATAAAAAGAAAAAGGAACAAGAAGAATATAGCAGCAACAATGACATCTCGGAAGATGATGAAGAAGTGGCCAACTTCATCAAAAGACTAAACAAGGGAACCAACGGTAGTTATAGAGGTAAGCTTCCTTTACTTTGTTTTAATTGTGTTGGTATTGTTCATTTTTCTAACAAATGTCCTCATAAGTAAAAGAGAAATGATGAAGGTTACTCAAAAGGAAGACAAACATATAAAGGTAAAAGAACTACAAAGAAAGTTTTGACGAAAATATTTTGCACCAAATAAGACATCTCATCATCAGATGAAGATGAAGTCATTGACAATGAAACAAGGAGAGTTCTATTCATGGAAGTAGAAGACTTTGATAAAGAAGAATATGAAGAAGCATGTGAAGAAGAAATTGAAGAGGCATAAGTTGACTTCCAAGAAGAATTAATGAGTGCCATAGAAGTTATCAGAAGAGAAAACAAGAAAAACAAGAAACTACAAGTAGAACTAGATAAGAAAAAAGACACTCAAGAACTAGAAAAAATGATCATAAAATTGAAGGTTCAAATAGAAGAATATAAAATAATTGAAGAATCACTCAAAGAACAACTAGAAGGAAAGGACATGATCATTGGAAACCTAGAAGCAGAGATTTTCACACTAAGAAAGGATATTCAAAAGAAAAATAAGCAGAATAGCTCAAAAGTTCTAGATGACATTATCAACAGTCAAAAATCTCATATTGACAAGTTTGGACTTGGATACAATTATACAGAAAAGGGATCAAGCTCCAAAACAAAAGAGCAAGAAACAAATCCAAAAAACTATGCAGAAGCAATCAAAGAGGATAAAAAGATATACAAGGAAGATTACAGGGACACTCCTCCACCAAGAAGATTCAGATTTCAAAATCAACAATAGATAGACATGCCTCAAGAAGAAGTAGGATTCATAAGAGAACTTCCTTTCAGAATATCTTAAATTACCAGGTATCAAACTATATTTTTTGGTTTATGTTATGGTTGTAATAATTTTGGACATAAAGCTGTAAATTGCAGAGCTAACAACATGAACAATAACTACTTTGAGATACATACACAAAGGGACTATTAAAGAAGACCTAATGAAACAAGGAGACAAAGTTACAATAGGTTTGAATCTTTGAGCACTGAAGTGGAATGTTACAAATGTAACAATTTTGGACACATGGCAAAAAATTGCATAATGATAGTCCCTCCTAAAGAACCTCACAAACGACATGGATAAGAAAGCAAGATCAGTATAGCAATGAAGAATGCACAGTCGCTCTACAAGCTAAACAGAAGAAACGTGGTTGGTATGTTGACAGTGGATGTTCAAAACACATGGCAGGTGATAGAGATAAGTTTATTACATTCCAAAAGGAAAGATGTGGAACAATCTCTTTTAGAAATGATGATTCATCCAAAATCATTGGAAAAGGCACAATCTGAATTGGGAACAAGAATGAAAAGGCAGAAAATGTTCTACTAGTAGAAGATATGAAACACAATATTTTAAGTGTGAGTCAAATGTGTGACCAAGGTCATAAAGTTACTTTCGATTCACAAAAGTGTGAGATAAGAAAAGAAGGTTCAGGGAAATTGATCGCTACAGCTCCAAGAACTTCAAGCAACATATATGTGTTAAGAAAAATTGGAAATGCAAAGTGTTGTCTAGGAAAGGAAGATGAAAGTTGGCTATGGTACAGAAGAATGGGTCAAATGCATTTTGATAACCTTGTCAAAGTCAGCAAAAGAGAGGCAGTCAAAGAAATGCCCCATATCATGAAACCAACCAACACTTTATGCAAGCATTGCCAACAAGGAAAGCAAACAAAGACCAGGTTCAAATCAAAGGAATATTCAACAACAAAACCACTGGAAATTGTGTGTACTGATGTAGTTGGACCAACTACAACAAAAGGCTTAAAAGGTGAGAGATACTTTATGTTATTAGTTGATGATTATACAAGAATCACTGCAGTTTGTTTTCTCAAGAAAAAGTCAGAATCTTTTGAAAACTTCAAGATATACAAGGAAATGGTTGAAAATGAGATGAATTCAAGAATCAAATGCTTAATATCATATAATGGAGGAGAATTAACCTCAAAGGAATTTATGGACTACTGCAACAATCATGGAATAAAAAGGCAATTCTCCGTCGCTAGGACACCTCAACAGAATGGAGTTGTTGAAAGAAAGAACAGGACAATACAAGAAATGGCTCGAACAATACAACAATTCACATTCAAAACAAAGTAATGCTCAAAAGAAATACTGATAAAACTCCCTATGAGCTATGTAAAGGAAGACCAACAAATGTGAAGCACTTCAGAGTTTTTGGAAGCAAATGCTACATCAAAAGAGAAGATGGAAAAATGGGAAAGTTTGACTCTCATGTGGACAAAGGAATACTTGTTGGTTATCAAGTACAAGGAAATAATACAAGTGTTACACTCTAATATTAAAAAATGTTGGGGAAAGCATCAACGTAACAATTGATGAAATAGACAGATCATAATCAAAGGAAGAAGAAAACAAATCAATGGAACAACTTTTCGAATAAGAAGATGAAAAATAAGTAGAAGAGGAAGATGAAGATGAAGAGAATCCAACAGAATCATAAGAGAAAGTTCAACAATTATATCCAAAGACACCTAGCAAACGAGTACAGAAGAATCATCCTTTAGATCAGATTATTGGAAACAAAGATGCAGGAGTTGAGACTAGAAGAAAAGTCCGTTCACAAGAACAAACACACCTAGCACTCTTATCTACAATTGAACCAAACTGTTTTGAATAAGCTAGCAAGGATGAATTTTGGAATAAGGCCATGGATGAATAATTTGATCAAATAGAGAAAAATGACACTTGGGAATTGGTTCCAAGACAAAAGAATAAGAATGTGATCGGCACAAAATGGGTTTTCAGGAATAAATTGAATGAATATGGACAAGTTACAAGGAACGAAGCTATATTGGTATGTAAAGGATATGCATAGATTGAAGGAATCGACTTTGAAGAGACATTTTCCCCAGTTGCCAGAATGGAAGCAATCCGTTTTCTTTTAGCTTATGCATGCTCCAAAAATGTTAAAGTATATCAGATGGACATAAAATCAGCTTTTCTAAATGGGGAACTTGAAGAAGAAGTCTACATTGAACAACCAGAAGGATTTCAGTTATCAGAGAACATAGACTATGTGTGTAAATTAAAGAAGACCTTGTATGGTCTAAAACAAGCTCCTAGAGCATGGTACTCTAGACTCGATAAGTGTCTACATCATGCAGGGTTCATAAAATTAAGTGCAAACAACAACCTCTACATCAAGGTAAGTCAAGGTAATATTTTATTAATTGAAGTTTATGTTGATGATATTATTTTTGGTAGTGATGATGACAGGTTAAGACATAAATTTGCAAAAGATATGCAAAATGAATTTGAAATGTCGTTACTTGGAGAACTATCCTTATTTTTGGGACTTCAGATACGTCAAAGAAACCAAGGAATTTTATTTCTCAAACCAAGTATATCAGAGAAATGATAAAGAGGTTTGGAATGGAAGATTGCAAACCAGTTATCACTCCCATGCAAACCATTTGTAAGTTGAGAAAAGATGATGATTCAAAGTCTACATATCATAGGCAATACAGGTCAATTATTGGCAACCTACTATATGTGACAACATCCAGACCAGATGTAATGTAGGAAGTTGGACGAGTGGCACAATTTCAAGCAGCACCAAAGGAATCACATGTATTAGAAGTAAAGAGGATATTCAGATATATAAAAGGAACAAAAGAGTTTGGATTATGATATCCAAAAGGAAAATATCTATCACTTATTGCCTACACATATGCAGATTGGGAAAGTTGTATTGATGATCGATGAAGCACCAGTGGAGAAACATTCTACTTAGGTGCGTCTTTGGTATCATGGATAAGAAAGAAACAATCATCAATATCTCTATCTACAGCCGAGGCAGAGTATATTGCAGCAATGGAATGTTGTACACAGGTTCTTTGGATGAAACAAACTTTGACAGATATACAGGTTGAGTATGATGAGCCCATTCCAATATATTGTGAGAATACAAGTGCCATCAGTATCTCAAAAATACCGATGATGCACTCCAAGATGAAGCACACTCCAATCAAGTATCACTTTTTACAGGAACAGGTCGCAGAAAATAACATCAGATTTGAGTATGTGGGAACAAAATAACAAGTGGCAGACATCTTTACAAAACCACTTCCACAAGAAGCCTTTGAATATCTTCGCCAAAGACTTGGAGTTATTTCTACTCCAAAATGAATGTTTTTTTAATGCTTATCTTGTATGTATTAGATGTACACGAGGAAAAACCATAAGAGGAAAGTTCATTGATCCATATGGATATCGGTGGCCACCCACCTTTTCCAACTGGCTCAAAAAAGTTTTCTGACAATTTTGACAATTTACTATTTTTAGCAGTTTTAACTTCTGGGGCCATTTTGAGGGCCTAAATGAAGGTTTTTTGGGATCGAGCTCCTAAATTATATACAAAGCAATATTGAGCCCCAAAAATGAATCTCCTCGATGATACCTTTCCAACGTGCTATCACAAGCCTAAATCATAGATCGTATGCAATAGTTACGACCCCGGGAAGTTGATGTACTAACTTACCTAAATGGGGCCCACATGACTTTTGGCGCTTCATCTCCTAGGGTTAGGTTTTTGGATTTCTAGGGTTTTTTTCATTTTTTTTTATTGTAAAAATGCCTTCAGATCCTCATTTTAATCTTCTTCTTGTGAATGCGCACAGTCGTCACATCTATTCTCAGAGATAAGTCGCCCCCATTCCAACAAGCTTGTTTCCGCTGCATTTTACAGTTTCATCTTATTTCGTTATTGAATAGAAAACCAGTTTTAATGTATCTCTATTATTTTGTGTTAAGCACCTATTAATAATATGTATTCATTTCATTCTACTCATAAAATCTAGATTGGTGGTATCAGAGCGGTATGCTCATTGTTGTCTTAACGCATGTCCCCAACGAGGTCGGAGTACAAAGAGTTGGGTCTCGAGCTTGTTTCTCTTGAGGACAGAAGCTATCACACGTCCAATCGACCTCTCATGGCATGAGAAAATAAATATGACGGGACAAGATATCCTTTCAAAATTTTGATTGAGGAATCCCTCACATAACAAAGGAACGAGATGATGGATAGTTTCACGCAAATCCTTCGACAGCTACCAATAGGCGATGCATATTATTCGAACGAAGGCGCCACCCCCTTCAAGGTACAAATAAACTTCGATATTCCTATTTTTGAAGGTCAGGCAGATGCAGATGATGTAGACAAGTGGTTGAATCTACTAGAAGGGTATTTTTTTGTCCATAACTTTTCGAATAGAGAAAAGATTACTTTTGTGCTCCTCAAAGCCATTCCCCATGTCAAAGATTGTTGGGAAACCTTCTGTGATCAAAAGGAAATGGAGAAAACCTCATTAGTTTTAGTCACGACCACCTGGGAATCCTTCAGGGATATTGTTAAGGAACAATACTACCCTGTTGGAAGTTACGACGACCTGTATACCAAATGGACCACACTGCGGAAAGAAAGAGACTAAGCAGTGTCAGATTTCACAAATATCTTCCATACCTTGCATACCAAGCTGGGTATCAAAGATTCAGAGAGACATCTGGTGCTCAAGTATCGCATTTATCTGCATAGATACATCTATACCGAAATGGAATTTATGGACATCTCATCTTTGGGCACGGCCTACCGATATTCTATCAAAATCGAGCAGAAGCTCAAACAAAAGACACGACAATTTAGGCCTAAGAACCCCTCACAACAAAAGCCAGGAAAGGGTGTCCCCAACCCACAGAAAAAAGGAAAGAGAAAATATGGATAGTATCAGTACTACCAGTCCAAGCTGCGAGAAAAGAAGGACACCAGAAAGACAAAGAAAGATATCGGGAAGTGGCGCAAATTCAATAAGAGCCTTTGGCATAACATTGTTGACTACTGCTCAAAACAGTCATTCTTGGCCGAAGTGAAAGCCTCTGAATCAGATGCAGATTCTGACTCTGAGCTAGAACTAGAAAGGAGAAGACAGATCATTGACGTGGAACCCAATTCCACCATTTCTACCACTAAGCTCCAGCCTGGTGAACCAGACGAGCCAAAAGAAGGAGAGCACCTCTTCCATTCATAGATGTGGGTAAAAGGCACCCCGTTGCACTTCATTGTTGATAGTGGTAGCCAGAAGAACCTCATCTCAGTAGAGGTCGTCTAACGACTGGCCCTACCAACAATGCCGCACCCACAACCCTACACCATTGGATGGCTCTTCCAAGGAAGCAATCTCCGCGTCAGCCAAAAGTGCCAACTGTCGTACGACATAAATCCCTTCAAAGACGAGGTATTGTGTGATTTTGCTCCTCTCGAAGTTTGTGATGTTCTTTTGGGCCAACCTTATTTATGGAAAAGTCATGTTGTATATGAGTCTAGGCCTCGTAGTGTTATTATTACTTTGAACAGGAAATTGTACAGGATACCCGAGGCAGTCCCACCTAATGTTATTTCCTTGATCTCTGCTAAGCAATGCATGAAGGTCATCTCTCAGACGAGGAAGTTTGTCTTCTTCGTGATTTTCTCTTAGAATAAGCGAAAGATCAAAGCCACATATAGGGTCTCTATGGCCAACCTCTCCACATAGCAGAAGTAAGTAGATAAGGTCATGGAATAATACTCAGATATCTTTTCCTCACCTACAGGGGTACCTCTACACTGCCAGGTCAAGCACCCCATCGATCTAACCCCTGGAACACTGCTTCCCAATGGGCCAGTCTATCATTGTTCTTTGTTAGAGAATGAGGAGATCAAGTGACATATACAAGAACTACTCCACAAGGGGCACATCCTCCCCATTTCATCACATTGCGGGAGCCCAATTGTGCTGGTACAGAAGAAATATGGAACCTAGCGACTCTGTATGGATTACCGGGCTCTGAATAAAATCATAGTAAAAAACCAGTACCTGATTCCCTTAATCGATGACCTCCTTGATCAACTCACGGGGGCCAAATACTTCAGTAAGATTGATCTTAAGTCTGGCTACCACCAGGTCCCGATAGATAAGACAGATGTATAGAAGACTACCTTCAAGTCAAAGGAAGGCCTTTTTGAATGTTTGGTCATGACCTTTGGTTTGACAAATGCTCCAGCCACTTTCATGAGGATGATGGACGATATCCTATGACCATTCACCAATACTTTTGTAGTGGTGTATCTGGATGACATTCTAATTTACAACAATACTTGGTCCGAACACTTACAACATATTCAACAGGTTCTGCACACCCTTCGACAGCACAAGCTATATGCCAACTTGGAAAAATTCTCCTTCGGCATGGGCAGGGTCCATTACCTAGGCTACATCATTGATCAGCATGGCGTACATGTGGATCTAGCCAATATCCAAGTCATCCGTGACTGGCCAGCCCCAACAACACTCACTGAGCCTCATAGTTTCTTGGGCCTTGCCAATTTCTATCTCAGGTTTGTGTTGGGATTCTCCCATATTGCATGGGCCCTCAGCCAAATAAACAAGGGTGGTGGTAAGGAAAAATTTGCATGGGATCGGTCCCAACAACAAACGTTTGATTTTTTGAATCAAAACTAATGCTCAGCGCCAATACATTCACTACCAGACCTACAACATCACTTTGAGATCGAGACAGATGCTTCACTATGTTGTGGGTGCCGTTCTCACTCAGCATGGCCACCCTGTGGCCTATCATAGTGAGACACTATCAGATACTGTCTGTAAGTACCCTACTTACGACAAAGAAATGTACTCCATTGTGCAAGATTGCCGCCAGTGGAGACATTACATTCTTGGGAAGGAGACAATCATCCACACTGATCATAAGCCATTGCAGTTCATGCAGACACAAGGAAAATTACAGAATGTCCGTCATCAAAAGTGGTCCACATACTTGCAACAATTCCACCTCAACATCGAGTATAAAATAGGAAGAACCAATTGCGTCGTTGATTACCTCAGCAGACCGCCATTCGCGACACTCACCATGGTGCCAGACTCTTGTGGCCATGAGACATCTGGATGGCCCCAACTCTATGAGACAGACCATGACTTCGCCACCACCTACCAAATGTTGGGTGCAAATGCAGTTGTCGATATTTTCCATATTCAAGATGGGTTGTTGTGTTGTCTAGGCCATATCTGTGTTCCATCAAGTGAGAGAGAGAAGTTGATCTGGGAATCCCACTACAGTCGAGTGGAAGTACACTTCGACGTCGAAAATACAATGGTGATGCTATAGAAACATTTCTAATGGCTTAAACTTTGACAGGAGGTCAACAAGTATATTAGGTCCTACACTGCCTACGTTATTTCCAAACTAACCACTAAGAAACATGGCCTGTACACCCGTCTTCCTACTATTGACAGGCCATGGGAATCCATCTCAATGGATTACATGTTGGGCCTCCCATCCACCAAGCGGGGAAATTACTTTGTTTTTGTGGTTGTTGATTGCTTTTCTAAGATGGCAATTTTGGTTGCCTGCAAGAAGAGCATCACATCAGAGGCCACTGCCAATCTCTTCTTTGAACAAGTCTGGGTACATTTTGGAATCCCACAAACCATTGTCTCAGATCAGGATAGTATATTTCTCATCACATTCTGGTCAAGCCTCTGGTCACTACTGGACACCAAGCTCACCAAATCCACGACTTTCCATCCCCAGACAGATGAACAAGCTGAGGTTGTAAATCGAATGATTGTGCATATATTTCACATGTATAATTCAAATCACCCTCGCACATGGGATCAAAGCCTTCCCTATGTCCAACATAGATACAATCGATCCTTGGATAGCTCAACCGGCCACAACCCCTTTTAGGTGGGGTTGGGATTCCAATCATTGGGTCCCATAGATGTTGCACTTCCCCTTGTAGTCACCTCGACCAACTCATCTCCTTATCCAACTGAAGCTGACAAAGCCACCCAGTTCATTGAGTGCATCCATCACATCTGCCAACAGGTTCATGATATCCTACAGAAGTCCAATGACAAGTACAAACAGCGCCATGATCAACATCAAGTGCCACATAAGTTCCAGGTGGGTGACAAAGTTTGGTTGCACTTGTAGAAAGAACGCCTTACAGGACCCCATCAGAAGCTTCACCCATTCTGTTATGGGCCATACACTATTACTAAGGCCTTGGTCAATAATGCTTTTGATCTCAACATTCCTCCTTTCCTTGGCTTGCACCCAGTGTTCAACGTGGATCTTCTTCGCCCTTATTTCCCACCATTATTGGACACCTCAGAAGTAGCAGAACAACTGACACCAATAGATATCAACCCTGACTACATAAAACATGAATACAATGATAATATTGTGGACATATAGATCAAGGTCACTCGATAGCAAAGGATCCAACTTTATCGAGTCATCAAAGCAGGGCAACTCCTACACCAAGGCAAGTGGCTCACCCGGGGCCAAATTCAGTAGAAAATTCCTCATCTAATGGGGGAACTCAAAGAAATGGAGACCGTTTATTCCTAAGGAGGGAGGATTTATCCATATGGATATCAGTGGCCACCCACCTTTTCCAACTGGCTCAAAACAATTTTCTGACAATTTTGGCAATTTACTATTTTTAGCAGTTTTAACTTCCGAGGCCATTTTGAGGGCCTAAATGAATCTTTTTCAAGATAGATCTCCTCAATAATAGTTGAAGGCATGATTGAGCCACCAAAATGAATATCCTTGATGATACCTTTCCAACGGGCTATCACACGCCTAAAACGGAGATCATATGTAAAAGTTACGACCCTGAGAAGTTGATGTACTAACTTACCCAAATGGGGCCCACATGACTTTTGGCGCTTCATCTCCTAGGGTTAGGTTTTTGGATGTCTAGGGTTTTTGGAATTCTTGTTTATTGTAAAAATTCCTTCAGAGCCTCATTTTAATCTTCTTCTTTCGAATGCGCACAATCGTCACATCTCTTCTCAGAGATAAGCCGCCACCATTCCAGCAAGCTTGTTTCCGCTGCATTTTACAGTTTCAGCTTATTTCGTTATTGAATAGAAAACCAGTTTACTGTATCTCTATTATTTTGTCTTAAGCACCTGTTAATAATCTTTATTCATTTCTTTCTACTCATAAAATCCGGATCATTCAGTCAAGGGGAGTAGCCCCAGATGGAAAGATACCTTTGCCATTGATGACAAAGGAGGAGAGATTTATCAGATGTAGAGGACAGAGGCATGGTTCCAGGGGGTACATATTTATCAGATGCAGAGGACAGAGGCATGGTTCCAGGGGGAGCATGAGTGATATGATTTTAGTATTGCATCAGAGTGTTTCCATCAATGCCAAAGGGGGAGATTGTTGATTAAGGTTGGTTGACATTGATGTCAACCCTTGCAAAAATCCCCGTAGCACAAAGGTTTGGGTAATGGACCCAAGATTGTTTGATTTAAATATGACTCATTATTTTTTTTCCATGTTTTATAATAATTAAATATGTATGAATTCCAAAGTGGTCCCCTTATGGTGAAATCACTCACGGGAAGACGCTTTGCGGAGTAAGAGAACCCATGCTTAATTATAGAATAATGAGATGAAGAACAAAGAATTTGTCAAGGAAACTATCCTAGATGGATATTGTTTTTCATTCCATTTCCAATGGTATGTATAACGTCACATAACTCCTCACGGTTAGAGAGTTATGACCATGTGAAGTTGGAGAACCCAGGTTTGGGTAATGGACCCAAGTTTGTTTGATGGATAAAAGTATGATTTTTTCTATATTTGAAGGTAATACTATTCTATATGGATAATACATTTCATTCCATTTCTGGTGGTATGTGGAATGTCACATAACTCCTCACGGTTTGAGAGTTATGGCCTTACGAAGTTGGAGGACCCTCATATGTCATCTAGAAGCCCTAAAAGGTCAAAGTAGTCAAAGCGGTTTAAGAGATTTTAAAAGGTAAATAATAAATTGAAGTGATGAGTGTATTATAATTCAAAGTGAATAGAAAATAAGTTTTTCAATAATTAATTTAATGGATAAATAAGAAGTGGGTTAACCCTAAAATAAGGAAAGTGGGCCAAGTGACCTAGAAGATGTTTTTAAGGAAGCTATTTGGAGAGTATAAATAAGAAGCAATGTTCTCTAATTTTAATTACACTTGAGCATATTGAATATCTATAGGTTTATGAGATAAACAAGGATATATAAGCCTAATTTATGAAGGAAGGTGATGAAAACAAGGCCGAAATGCAAGGAAGGATAAATTCTTTTGATGGTGCTTTCTAAGGTATGTTATTTATAGGCCATCTCACCATTTTCTCTATAACTTTTTTTCTATAATGATTCAGACCGTGAAATTTCTATTCCATTGAGAAAACATACCCAAGTATCTGTGGTAAAACATTCAGCTTGTGGTTCGTTGTATTTTGGGAGTTACACTCCGTGGAAAATAGGGTTTGTGGCTAGTCCTGAAGCTATTCAAAAACAAGTTTTTTGGGTAAAAACGTCATAACTTCTTCATAACAGATCCACATTTAGTGAGACCAAATGTGTTGGTTAGTGTATAGTATTTAGTATGCGGTATATTATTTTCAAATCAATTCAACAAATATTTTGTGTGGGGCACGCTCTACAAGGGCGCTCTCTAGAAGAAGCCAAAATTCAACAAGGTATGCCATTTTTGCTGTAACGCCTTTTCTGAGAGGTCCCAAGTAGTGAAACATGGGGGAATTGCATAAAACACATTGAACAACATTGTGTATCAGTTTCATATCTTTATACATTACAGGTTCAAATTTATGATTACTTCAAGTTAGGGTTGTTGACTAATCCAAAACTAGGCATGTGAGACTAAAGAAAAGTTTGATGAAAATGCTAGTCTCTTGTTGTTAAAGTTAAGGAAGGTTTGCAGGAATGTGATCATATACACCAAGTCTATTACAGAGCTACAAATCAGATTTGGATGATGAAATTGATGAGGGATTTTGGTTGAGGTACATGTTGAGTACATGGTTGAGACAAGTAGTTGATCAGTTGGCACATACATGAGGGGTATAGTTGATGATGTTGGTACATATTGATGAGTCATAGTTGATGAGTAGTTGACACATGATTGGTACATATTTGGTACATGGTTGGATGCACTTTTTTATGGTACAGGTTGTTTAGTATAAGTTGGTGCATGGTTGATGCACTTGTTTATGGTACAGGTTGATTACAGGTTGAGGTACAGGTTGATGCATGGTTCAGATTTATTGGTACAGGTTGATTATAGGTTGAGGTATAGGATAATGCATGGTTCATATTTATTTGTACAGGTTTATAGTGGTATATCTCAGAGTGATAGTGTGACGGTGGTTCCATCATTCTACTTCTACTTCAGGGTGGCAGGACGAGGCAAGGACAGGTGGTTGTAGCCACCTTCCAGTTGTAGTCGGAGAACATAAGGGGTTGTAGCCTCCTTCTGGTTGTAGCCAGAGAATTGGGGAGTTGGAGCTTCCCTCAGGTTGTAGCCTAAGAAACTAGGGGTTTGGAGCCTCCTTCCAGTTATAGCTAGAAAACAAAGGAATTTGGTGCTTCCAATGAATTTAATTCTTCAAGACATATAAGAAAAAGCATTCTGTACTTTTCTCCCGATTTGGGTTTCCATGTAAAACACTGGTGTACTATGTATGTGTGTATTTTTTTATTTCTTACTTCTCATTATTGGATAATAATTCTACATTAATATAACATTTGAAGAAAAAGGATTATAATTACGCTATTACTGATTCACCCCCCCTCTCAGTAATTCAACATCACATTCTACATGAATTATCCCCACTCAGTTATGAATTTGGTATTACTCTTGTCTTATTATGAAATTTTGACTTGGTGATACCCCAAGAATCCATCTGTAAATGAATAAGCTTCTTTGCTTGAAACTTTATCTAACACCTCATCGTTGAAGGGTATCGAAAAAGGATCGTGCACACATGAATAATTCAGACTCCTGTAGTCAACATATGCTTGTATGTATTTTGTATCCTTCTTGCTCTATATTACTATGGGGCTAACCCACTCTGCTTCTTCGACAAGAAAGATTAGTCCTGCCGCAAGCATTTTGTGCACTTCCTTCTTGACCTTCTCTTTTACCTTGGGATTGAGATGATACGGTCTGTGCTTCATGGTTTTTGAGTAAGTTTTTAGCTCTAGCTTTATCTCCTCCATGGCTCCTTCTATGCCTTTCAGTTCTGATAAGGTTTTTGGGAATAGGTCCTCATATTCCCGCAACAAGATCTGGACCTCATTCATGGTTTTCTCATCCTAGTAATATCCTATGGAAGCTATCTTAGGATTCTCTTCACTCCCTATATTTACTTTCCACAACTTCAGGGGATGGTTATAGGAGATGTAGGTATGACTTGGTATAGTGTCCTGAATTTCTCTAGTACCTTCAATTTATTTTATATTTAGGTTTCTAATCTCTTCAAATTCATTGGATTATTCCACGCCTTTATCAATTTCACAACAAGCTAAAGGTATTTCAATAGAGTTGTGTCCTAGATTGGACTGAAGAAAATGGACATGATTAGAACATACTACTAGGATTTATCATTGTTTACAAATGCCAGTAAATAGAATCTCTCGAATTCTTTGAAGGATTAATTGAATATTAGGGGACTTACCAACGAAGGAGAAATCTTTTCAAATTTGGTCTTTTAAGGTCTATCAATAGCTTGCTTTTCTTATAGTCTCTACATGTGTGTACCAGGTGTTATCACTCCAAGAAACCCTCTATGGTTGCAGACTAGAGGTGCTTGGTAACTTAAGAATTGAATACTTTTCAGTAGGTGGATCAATGGGATACTAAGATAGCACAATGGAGAGATTACTTATCATAATAGCTTAATGAACCAGTGCTTTTAGAAACTGTAAATCAGATGCCAAATAATAGAAAAGGTATGAAGAATGTTGCTTAGACAACCAAATACATTGGAATGCAAGGTTTAAATAAACAAATACATAAATAATGCAGGGTCACACTAAACAATGAGAAGTTCCTCTATTCAAATCATGAGCATAAGCTGAGCTAATTTAAACAGAGTACAGAACAAAGATGGATGAAAAATCTGATTACAGCAGCAAAAGAAAACTGTGATTTTGTATTAGGATAGGCAATCAAAGCATAGACTAAATTTCTCCAAAATTGAACCCCCTAGAACTCCAAATTTCTTTGGCTTTATAGCCTCTTACAATCAGTTTCAGATCCTAAAAATATGGATCTATTTTGCTAAAAATAGTAAAGAAAACCAATTTACAAAATGATAGGGATAACACCCAAAAAGGAGGATAATCTCTATGAGTTGGTCCTTAAAATCTGTTGACTGTTGATGATGTGGAGATTAGCCTTCCAAGGCTCCTTCCACCTGTTCTTCCAAAGCTAAATTCGAGCTGATGATGTGTGGC
>ML783741.1:434185-446430 GCA_009831015.1 Picea engelmannii
AGATTTTCAAAATTGAATTTCTCGGTCATAAAAAATCCATTTTTCACATATGAATAGTCGATCGACATCTAGAGAATCTCAGCTTTCCAATGGTGTTGTTAGATCTTAATTTGGAGCTCAGGAAGGGATCGAAAAGTTCCCTGTAAGTTTAAGTATCATTTTTCCATTTGCAACTCAAAACCATAAACGATCCTTTGTGAACAATGTCTGATATGAAAACAAAGATTTGATTTGATGTTGCCAACCCGAGAGTACAACCTCTGTTAGCTATTGATAATCTTGACTTTCCTCAGCGTGCCTCTTTGTAAGCCCCTGTTAGCTGTGGAAAGTATGCACTTTCCACAGCGCGCCACTTTGTAGAAGACCCTCCTTAGCTGTTGAAAGCATGTATCTTTGACAGCGCGCCATACGAGAACTGATTTTAAGAACCTTTTAAGATTCGACACTTTCAACAGCGTGCCGACTGATGAAACGATCTCCTTAGCTGTTGAAAGTGGGCACTTTTCACAGCGCACAATAAACCCTTGAAAACAAGTTAGCTGTGGAAAGTAAAAAATGACAATTTTGAAAAAGAAGACTTTACAATCCAAATTTAAGTCAAACCAAAATCTAAAATTTTGCAGCTAAAAGACTCAACAATGAATTGAGGAAACCATCAATAGCCATGATATCCACCGTAAAACCCAACCAAAATAATGGTGCTATTTTGGGAGTTAACACCAGGATTTTGGGATCGCACCTAGAAAGTGGAAAAATAGATAAAACCATAGCTGAGAGGGTACTTCCACAACTCACCATTTATTTAAGCAGTGCTCAAGATGCACTCTAGGGTCAGACTTCCCATCAAATAATTACGTACCTTGAAAAACTAGGATCATATTTTCTTTCAACTTAATTTTATTGATGAATATGCATCGAATAACTCTCTTTGCACCCTCCCAATCAAGAATCAAGGCTATGTGAGTGGCCCACCATCTAGCTGGGGTATCGTTCAAGGCTATATTAAAAACTGACATTCTTTGATTAGGTGCGACTTTTCCTTCTATGTCAGTGAGAAAGTTGTCCAAGTCTGAAGTACCATCATATGTTGGGTGATTCCTTATCTCCATTCCAATCCATATCATTGCCTTGATAGTTGTGCAATGTCTTGAGAATATTTCATATGAACCTTGTTGCCAACTGTCAAAATCCAGTTATGAGTCTTCGTCGGCTGACTGTATGCTCCTCCAACTTACATATCCGTCTGCAGTGGGGTTAATATAATCTAGCCTCATCCCTGTTGTTATGGTGTATAACTGGTCATGAACTTATGTCTCCATGTTATTATCCACTGGGTCAGTATATCTAGGCCCCAAGTATGGATCTATGGTTTGGAATACCTTTATTCCATCCACCTCAAATGTCATGGTGTCCTTCTTTAAGTCAGTGACAACATAATTTTCATATGCCTAGTCAATTCCTAATAAGCAAGGGAAGGGGTCTTTGCCTCCCATGATTTCAATCAATTCCAAATTAGTTGTCATTTTAACTCCCGCAAGATATACCTCCAAATTTTCCAGCCTCCGTACTAGAGAAATGCAGTATTGGTTTTCCATTCTCAGCTAGATGGGGGAATACACTAACTGAGGTTTACCTAGATCCTCCCAAGTATGTTTGGGTAAGATATTGACATGTGATTCCAAGTCCAACAAGGCTTATTTAATCTCAAAGTCATCTAAGTGGGCTTCCAACCTAAATTATTTCCCAGTTCATACCTTCCTTCTTTGTATTCTCTGTGTATTATTCTTGGGGTGGCTGGTGGTTACAATGGTTTCTGAAGTTCCCTCATTTCCTAGGACTAGGTATAGGGTGTTCCACAACTTCGTTGGTCATCTCCCAAGATCTCAGAGAATAATTGAAACCAGAGGTTAATTACATTCTGGGACTGCTCAGGGTGTCTCCTCGAGTTTACAGGATTCCTGGGTGCGGGTGGTGAGGTATGGGATTGATAAATATTGGGTTGAAGGATGAATTTAGGAGGATTTTCCACTATTTTTGGAGCAGAGATACCTTTAAATATTTCTATTACATCTTTGAAAAATAGTTTTTGTTTCAAAGGGTCACACATGTCATCCTTGGGGGATTCGTTCTAAATCTTGGGATGGTTGTCTGCATCTGCCCCAGTTTCTTCTCCTCCATGAGTGATGATGTTGATTTTGGGTATATTACCTTTGAATTACATACTAGGTTATGAACCTATGAATTTATCTCCTATTTGATGAACTCAGTCCTCCCACTTCGCGATTAGGACTAGGCAATCTTCAGTTGCATGAACATTAGTTCTGTAGTGTGAACACCATGGTCATCTTGGGTAAGGACAGTCTCTGGCCAAGTGTCCTTGTTCATCATAATTGTAAAATAGGCTTTATCCTCTTCCTCCATTCCTCCCTCCTCTAAATCCACCTCCAATCCACCCCCTCAACCTCTTCTGGGTCCTTGGGGTGTTTCGTTTACCTTGAATTCAATCTGATCTAGTCTATCAACAAGCACATCTAATGCTCTACATTGGTTTGTATCATGCATTGTAGATGCTCAGAATTCATAATGTATTGTATTAGGAGTAGGTGTGTACTTCTTAAGGATGGGGTAGTGCCTTGGTGAATGCCCGTGAATCTGACATATTTCACAGTACTCGACTACCTAGGTTGTTTGGGTGCTTGGAAAATCATGGTATTGAATCAGTGCCTAGAATTGTGGAGCTGAAAATAATTTTGAAACTCCTCCCATTGGTACTGTAGGAGGGTGGCCATTAGGTTGTGTGGATATCCCATGCCCCTCATTTGCGGACACGCATTTTCTATATTGCCTTCTGTATAACACCCTGTGCACCAAAATTTAGGTCATCCTGGTATGGGAAGAATTAATTATTCTATCTTCTCTATGAGTGTCAATATTTTTCCCTAGAGTTGCAACAAGTTTGGGTCTACCAGAGGTCTGGTTACCCTCATACTCCTTGGGTATCCTTCCATGGCTTGAATCTTCATTGATTTTTCCAAAGCATCTATCAAGGTGGCTATTCTCTGTTGTGTCAGGGGGATTCACATCAAGGGTAGAAGCCCTTGGATGTACCATTACCTATGATGGTCTTCATGAATTGGATGTGCTAATCTCCCAATAACTTCCTTAAATTTTTTATTGTACTCCCATGAGCACTCACCCTCTCTCTGTTGAATCTCTCACAACTTAGAGAGAGCTTGTTGCTCTGACTAAGGTAGCTTGAATTCGATAATGAATTTTTGACAGTCAAGGGAAAAGGCTTGTTCTTGCAACCCAGGGTCAATAGCCTTCATGCACCACTTGAGGGCATGACCCCTCAAAGTAGTCTGGAATTCTATTAACTTGCTCGCATCCAGAGTCCCTCTAGACCTCCAGATGTCCTCACATAGAAACTGATGTTGTTCTACGTCCTCATCTCCTTTACCCCATAACTCTGGGTATCAGGTGATTGGTCCTCATGTGTGTCAAACCATTTTGAGTCTTATTGTTCCTACCAAAATGAATCATAATGTGTTGTGATCTTCCAGGAGAACCTAATATCCTCCCATTGTTCACACTTGTGGATTTTGACAGATTGACTAAATTTGATGGAATACAAATTACATGAGTAGGTGGTACAGATATTACCAAGGGTGTAGAGGGAGCCTTGGGGACGGGCGACTCGGGGCTGGTTTCACTGACTTATGGGAGGGTTTCTTTTATCTGGGGGGTCTTGTTTTTTTTCTCTAGATCATCCTTCTCAGCCTCATTCCAAACTCCTCCTGAGATTGAGTGTAACATCGCTGACCACCCATGTCGGGCCATGCTACTCCATAAAATGCTTTTTTTCTCTGCTCAACATACTATAACATACCCAGCATCCAACTGAGCTATGCCACATAAATTTTTCGAACTGCATGAAATTAAAACATAGACACACAGAACTCTTATGGAAATTTGTATATAAAATGTAAACATACAAATATGTTTTGTAAATGCACAGATTCGTACTGAAATAACAGTAAACATATACATGCAGCATATACAGGCAATACCCATAAATATAAAGACAATTGTAACCACACATAGGATAAACCCATAAAAATAAGCACATAAATAATAATGCAACATGTAAATTTATCACACAATTGACACTTATCTTGGTAAGAATATCACCAACTACATGCATACCTTCCATGAACCTCCCATCCTTAGACCACACTGCTCATCACTATTAGTAGTGGGTCACCCCTGAGCTGGGACTAAAATCCACTCGGGTAAAGGGGTTCCTAACTAGGCTGATGTATCAAAGACAACAAGAAAGACTATGTCACATGTGCCAACTCAAACTAATAGCCTACAGTCCCTCATTCCCCACATGCCTACCCCACCCCAAGAGGTATGCCTCTTCTCTGCTCAACATTCCTTCGGTTTCCCCACTTCCTTTCCAGGATTCAACAACAGGCTAAACAGGAAGTCTTAGAGCCCTGTAGTTGCAGTTTGGCAACTTCAGGAAATCAATTCCCAACAATTCTCTCACCCAGAGAGAAATTTCTCATGTGCCTAGCAACCCGCCTCTTCAATATCCCACAGGCGTGACAACCCGCTTCTTCAGTCCAACTCCTAAGCTAACCAGGTACACCTACAGGTATGGATACAGATACAGGATCAATTACAGTGACATGAAGGTGTGTGAATGATGATGCATGATTGACTGGATGATTGAATGATGGAAGGAATGGAAAAATGACCCCAAAATGAACTAAGTCCAAACTATATGTATGCATGTTCCCAACTTGACACTTGTCATGTTGGGAGCTACTTTGGCCCACTTGTCCCCATCCTTAGAACTTAGGATAAAATGATTATCCATACTTTATACATTAAGGAATATTAATATAATATTCCTTTTTGGCTTAAGCTCCTTAGCTTAGCCCTTTTTCTTAACTTTTAGCCCCCCCTTTTCCTAACTAGTGGAGTTTAGTCCCCCATACTCTTTTATCATGGTTAGTCTATGCACAATGATGTATTTTAAAATGACGATGAGACATATACAGAAATAGGTGCACTATCCTTTAACATCTAGGCTCTCTGGCCTAATACAAACATAAGCATCTAGCTTATAATAACTGGCTCACCATCCTATAAAACACAACATATACACAAAGTCTCCCTGGCCTCAAAATCGCACACACTTAAGTTGCTGCACACGGTATCTTGGAATGTGCACATTTCATCATTTTACTACATAGTACATGCAGGCACTATACCACAGAAGGTGCATACAAAAATGATATCAAACAACTCACCAACTTAAGTACATTTTCATTTAAATTTAAAATTGGATTCGGCCTAGGGATATTACAATCCTGTCCCCTTATTTATGCATTATCCTCAGTGAATTATGTACACATATACAACAAAAATTTCAAAACTCCTCAAAAATATGTGGGTATTCTTCCCGCATTGCATCCTCATTCTCCCAAGTAGCGTCCTTAGGATCGTACCAAGTCCATTGGACCTTTACAATCCCTATGGCTCGATTCCAGAGATGTTTGATTTTTCGGTCTAGAATGCATATCGGATGCACTTGGAAAGTGCCTTCTTGCTTCACCTGAATCACATTCCAATCAATAACATGATTAGCATCGGTTATATATTTATTGAGTAATGATACATGGAATACATTATGAGCAGACATAGATGTAAGAAATGCAATCATATAATCCACTGGACCAATCCTCTCTAGGATATCGAATGACCCACAATAGCGAGCTACCAACTTTGAACAATTTCCCAACTTCAGGGAACTTTTGTTGGCCTTCACTTTCAAGAATACATGGTCCCCAACTTTAAATTCCATGTGAGTTCTGCCCTTATCAGCATAGATTTTCTTCCTTTCTCGGGCAGAATTTAAATTTTGTTTTATTTTCAATATTTTCTCCTCCATTTCCCTGAGAAAATATGGCCGAACCACTACTCTATCTGCTGGGTTATCCCAACTTACTGGTGTGTTGCACTTTCTGCCATAAAGTGCCTCAAATGGGCTCATCTTTAGAGATTTTCGGTACCCATTGTTATAAGAAAGCTCTACTAAGTGTAGGTAGTATTCCCATTTTGATGGTTTATCCATCACATACATCCTCAACATATCCTCAATCACTTGATTCACCCTCTCTGTTTGTCCATCTGATTCTGGATGATAAGTTGTGCTAAAATTCAAGTTTGTTCCAAATCCATTAAATAATCCCTTCCAAAAATTTGAGGTAAATTTTGGATCTCTGTCAAACAAAATTGTATTGGGTATACCATGTAATCGAGCAATTTATCTCATATAAACATCAACAATGTTGGTTTCCTTGTGAGTGAGCTTAACTGGAATAAAATGGGCAGCTTTAGTAAGCTTATCCACCACTACCATGATAAAATCATGTTGCTTGTTTTTTGTGGGAAGTTTGGTGATTAAATCCATTGTTACAAATTTCCATTTCCACTTAGGAATGGGTAATGGATATAGCAAACCAGTTGTGTGTCTATGCTCATCTTTTACCTTTTGACATTCCAAACATTTGGCAATAAAATCAACAACTTATTTTTTCATTCCTGGCCAATAATATTGGCTCTTGACAACTGCAATAGTTTTTTGATAACCTGGGTGCCCAGCATAAGGTACATTATGCATTTCTCTCAATATCTGATTTTTCATTTCATGGGAATTTGGTACTTAAATTCTTCCCTTGTACTTCAAAATTTCATGATTATCTAGCTTGTATTCTTCAATTTTCCATTGCAAATTACCTTGTTGTAATTTTGCCACTAATTCCTTGTATTTCAAATCTAATTTTGTTGCCTCCAAAATTGTATCTTTCAAATATGATTGGTACATGCTAATGGCTGTAGCATGCAATTTATGCACTCTTCTGCTGAGTGCATCATCCACTTTTTTCTTTTTCCCCTTGATATGCTTTATATCAAAGTCATATTCACTAAGAAATTCTAACCATTTTCTTTGTCTAACATTTAGAGTTGGTTGATAAAATAAATATTTTAGACCATTATGGTCTATCCTCAGCTCAAACATTTCCCCCGTGAGGTGGTGTCTCCATTTCCTCAAGGCATGCACTATGGCTGCCAACTACAAATCATGAGTGGCATAGTGTCTTTCATGCTCCTTCAACTTACTTGATTCATAACATATAACAAACCCATTTTGACTGAGGACTCCACCAAGTCCTTCTTTACATGCATCTGTGCATACAATGAAGTATTCATTTGGGTTTTCAATCCTTAGTATTGGAGCACTTGTTAATAATTGTTTCAAGTGTTGGAAACTCTTCTCACAATCCAATGTCCATTGAAACTTCACACCCTTCTTTTGCAAGAAAGTGATTCGATGTGAAATCTTTGAGAATCCTTCAATAAATATCCTATAGTAGCCTGCAAGGCCCATGAATGATATGACCTCTGTCACATTCTTTGGCACTGACCATTCTCTAATGGCTTCTATCTTCTCATGATCCACTGCTATCCCATCCTTTGAAATGATATGTCCCAAATAATAAATTTTCTTCTGGTAAAATGAGCACTTGCTCAATTTGGGATACAATTGATGCTCCCTTAATACTTGCAACACCATCCTCAAATTATTCTCATCCTCTTCTTCTGACTTGGAATATACAAGATGTCATCCAAAAAGACAATGACAAACTTGTCTAAATATTCTCGGAAAACACCATTCATTAAGCACATGAAAACAACTGGTGCATTTGACAACCCAAATGACACCAATGTGAACTCATAATGACCATACCTTGTCCCGGAGGAGGTCTTGCTGATATCTTCCTCTTTGATCCATACCTGATGGTATCCTGACATGATATCTATCTTTGAAAATATCTTTGAATCCTTCAATTAATCAAAGAGATCATCAATCCTTGGTAGAGGATACTTGTTCTTTATAGTCACTTTATTCAACTATCTGAAATCAATGCACAATATTAATGTCCCATCTTTCTTCTTCACGAACAAGACTGGGGCACCCCAAGGTGACACACTTGGGCATATATACCCCTTCTTCAGAAGTTCTTGAAGCTGCATTTGTAACTCCTTCAGCTCTGTAAGGAGTCTTTGACACTGGAGCTACTCCAGGCATTAAATTTATAGAGAAATCAATATCTCTCTTTGGGGGTAGTCCTAGTACCCCCTTGAACACATCTTCAAAATCTTCTAGGACTGCATGATCTTGCAAATTTGGCACCTTATCTTTAGGTGTCTCTTCCATATGAGTTGCAAATATTTGATACCCTTTTATGTAACATTTCGTCAGCTACAATGCTGAAATTTATCTGATGGTTACTGCCCTGGGAATTCCCTGGACTTTCCTTAGGTTCCCTTTCTCATCCAAGCAAGTAAATTCCTTGTTATTACATTCTAGGATAGCATGATGTTGGTCCAACCAATCCATCCGAATTAGACAGTCATAGGAACCTAAAGGCAAGATGTTGAAATCTTCCCTAGTGTTCAGTCCATTCATGTCCATAATACATGACTTAACCATTTCATTAACTTTTCTTTTGGCTCTGGTAATCAACTACACCAACCAAGATTTTCTATGCTTTCTTCTTGGAAAATGAAAAAATTCCACCATCCTAGGATCTATATATCTATGACTAGATCCTGAATCAATTAAAATATCAATGGTTTGGTTGTTGATCATACCTTCCACTTCAATCACATGTGACTTATACTCTGATTTCTTGTTGTCCAAGGCTACATAGATCCTTGGTACATTTATGACCATGTCCTCCATTGTTTCAGCTTGCTGTACATTGTGAACAATACTCACTTTTTCACCTCTGTGAGCACAATATCTGAACATATGATCTTCTTTACAAGTTGTTAACACTCTGTAAATACCCAGAGGTTATCAGGAGGTAGAAGAAATTTAATAGAGGTAACTTTATCCAACCACTTCGAAACTGGGATCTATCCCTGCCAGTTTCAGAGAGTGATCTCTCTGTAAGATTTAGATATGTTCGGGTTTTAAATATTAGGCTAGTTAAATTAATCATATTTATGTTGTTTTGTTTTATAAAGATGGATGAAATACTTATCATGCATCCATTGGGCTATGGGTGTTGGCATATTTATTACGGGTAGACAGAAGGCAGAGTATTTGTTTTTCATTAATGGCAAGCCCAGCCCGACTATGATGAACAAGAGAAAGTGGCAAGACCAGCAACACAACGATGATCACATGGCAATATCAGAACCGTAAACTTCAGGAGTCAAGGAAGAAACTCATGGCAGAAAATCTTGAAATGCGATAGATCAGAGCATGTCAAAGACTCCATTTCGGAGTTTCAAAGACTGAGAAATCGGAGTTTCGGATACCGGGAGTTGGAGGATTCAAGAGTCGAGACTCTTCATCACAGGAGTCCCGAAGTCGCGAAATGTGAAATGCCTAAATCCAGAAACAAGGACATCAACAAAGAGTTTCGTAGATCGGGAAATAACTCCATTTCGAAGTTTCGGATACCAAGAGTTGGAGGAGTCAAGAGTCGAGACTCTTCATGACAGGAGTCTTGAAGTCATGAAATGTGAAACGTTGAAATCCTGAAACAGGCACATCAACAAAGAGTTTCGCAGACCGGGAAATAACTCCATTTCGGAGTTCCGGATGCCAGGAGTTGGAGTGTCGAAACACTTCACCACAGGAATGCCGAAATGTCGAAATGCCAAAATGTGAAAAACACCTTTTGGTGTAGGTTTCAGTTACCGAGAGTTGGAGTGTTGAAACACTTCACCACAGAAATCACGAAATGTCGAAATGCGAAATTGCGACATGGAATTTCGGGGATCGCGACATAGAGTTTCGGAGTTTCGGAGTTTTGGGGATTGCGACATGGAGCGTCAAGATATCTCATCACAAGAATTTCCAAAATCGCGAAATGCCGAAATGCAAAATTGCAACACAGAGTTTCAAGGATCGCAACATGGATTTTCAGGAATTCGCGACATGCGAAATCGCGAAATGCCGAAAGGGACTCTTGTGAGTCTCGAAGACTCGAAGGGAAAAATGACGAAATCCCATTAGCCATTCGATTAGGAAAAGAAGGGATTAGATTATGAAGTTTTGTGGGCCGTTGATCTGGATCCATTTCGGGGATCGCAACTTGGAGAGTCGAGATGCTTTGCAATAGGAATTCATGACATGCAAAATCACAAATTACCGAAATACGAAATGCGAAAGACATTTTGTTTCGTGTAATCCAACGGTGCAGGTGAATTCGAATATGATCGGAGGGCTACTGTTTCACCTCACAGTTAATTGATTAGTTACGATTCAGTTAGCAAAATTGATTCATGATTCTTGATCGGTTGGCGATTCAGTTGCTGAGGCATGTGTGAATAAAAGAAGATATGAGACGACTCTGCAACATTGGTCGTTCCAAAATGAAAAATGAGTTGAACTATAAGAAAGAGAAAATTACAGTATGTGTAGTATGAGACCGACAGTATGCACAACGTGAGATAAAAATCATAGATGAGTAACAGATGAGGAATAGACAGAAGCAAGAGCATAATTGTAGAACATCTTGAAGAAGAGCAGAATTGTAGAACAGATACAGGAAGAAAAGAATTGCAGAACAGTCAGAAGCAGACCAGATTTACAGAACAGAGAAGAAGTGGTAAGAATCGATTTATCTGTGTTGTTGGTTATTCAATCATTTATTTATAATTAGGGAGGTAGGGTGGTGCTAGGGAGTATTGTTGTCCTCAGAGGTTCAAGTGGGTGCTTGAACACAGGGAGTTGTAGCGTCCATCTGGTTGTAGCCAGAAAAACGAGGGTGGTAGGGTGGTGCAAGGGAGAACATTTTTTCTCTATTATACAGGTCGGTGCCTGTGTGACTAGAAGTTGGTGCTGGAACACTTAGGGAGTTGTTTCTTCCTTCTAGTGGGTGCTAGAGAAACTAGAGAGTTGGTGCTCTCAAACAAGTTGGATCTTGTAAAACAGAGGTAGTAGCCTCACATTGAGTTGGTGCTCAATTATAGATGATGTATAGAACTTAAAAGACTGCCTATCATTTCAAAGAAGAAGAGGTTTTCTCCCTTTATGGGTTTCCTCATGAAAATCTGTCTCTGTGTATATCTTATGTGTGAGTGATGCTCATTATTTATGTTGTCCATATGTAGTATAATATTGATTGTCACTTGGAGAAAGATTAAAAATGGTTTAATTGAATTAAAATTGTTTAAGCACAGTAACAACTGATTCACCCCCCCTCTCAGTTATCTTAGTAATTTCAACAATTGGTATCAGAGAGGGTTCCTTTTATTTAAAGGTAGATCTGTAAGCTTAAACATGACAAGTCATGAAGGGACTTCAGCCAGTAAGCCTCCTCTGATTGATGGAACAAATTTTTCCTTTTGGAAGGTTAGAATGAGAACATACCTAATGGCCTTAGGTGATGATGTTTGGGATGTAGTAGAGACTAGATACATAAAGCGTGGTGTGCTAGATTCCAAGGATGATAAGTTAGAATTTAGATTCAATGATAAGGGAATGAATGATATCTTGAATGGAATTGCAGAAGCCAAGTTTGTAAAGGTGATGCATCTTCAAACTGCCAAAGAAATGTGGGATAAACTTATTAGCAGCTATGAAGGAAATGAGAAAGTAAAAGATGTCAAACTTCAAAAATTTAGGTTGAAGATTGAACAACTAAATATGAATGAAGATGAAACAGTTATCAAGTATTTTTTAAGAGTTGAAGAACTTGTGAATGCCATGAAGGGTCTTGGTGAGAAGTTTGAAGAATCACTCTTAGTTCATAAGATTTTAAGATCTCTGCTTGATAAATTTAATCCAAAAGTCTCTACAATAGAAGAACTAAATGATCTTAAAACTCTGTCCATTGATCAACTTATAGGAACTTTAACTGCATATGAAATGAGAATTAGCAAAGATAAATCCATTACTAGAGAAGCATCATTTAAAGCAGACAAGAATACTGATTCAGAATTAGATGATATTGAGGAAACATGTGTGAGAAGGTTAAAGAAAGGATCAGGAAAGTATCAAGCCAAGTTGCCCTTCAAATGCTTTAACTATGGTAAGATAGGTCATTTTGCATCTAAGTGTCCCCATCAGAAAAAGGACCAGAACTCTGATGATGAAAAGAAGTACAAATTCAAGAAATATAGTAAGAAGAAAAGTTTGTGTGCAA
>ML783741.1:446480-484829 GCA_009831015.1 Picea engelmannii
GAATTCATGCTTATGGCCAAAGAGGATTATGATAATAAAATCATAGGCAGTGATGATAATGATGAAGAAGTTGTGGTTGATATGGAAGGAGAACTGATCAGTGCACTGGAAGAGATTGACAGACTCAGAATTAAGAACAGAAAGCAAAAACAATCGTTGATATAGTTTGAGAAAGACAGTAAACATCCTGATGAAGACTTTGCCCTACTGAAAGTGGAATTAGAAGAGGCAAAGAAAATAGAAGACATACTGAAACAACAGTTGTCAGAGAAGAAAGCGAGGTGTGAAGCCTTAGAAGAAGAGATAGTAAAAACCATAAAAGAAATGGAGAAGTTTAAGAGATTGTATGACCAAAATCTGCCAAGTATTAAAGCCTCAGAAGGATTAACCTCCATTCTAAATCAACAAAGAAACCCAAATTTGAAAGCTAGATTGGGGTATGAATAAGGATCGAGTAGTGATCATCCAAGTAATATAGAACCTATCAAGTTTGTCAAATACTCAAACATTGAAAGCAGTCACTCTGCAGAAACAAAGAAAGAAAATCAGCCACCAAGAAGGAATGAAAGAAAAAGTACCAGAACCGAATCTGTAGATCAGAGAGATTATCGGCATGAAAGAAATCGACCTCCTCAAAGAAGACATGCTTTTTCAAGGAACAAAGGTTTTTTCTATGGTTATTGTTTTTTATGCTCTAATTTTGGTCACAAAGTTATAAACTGTTCTTTAATATTTAGATATGAGAAATCAAGTTTTTCAAGGAATAATTATCTACCACTGCAAAGATTGAGACAGCCAAACAACAAACAATCACAGACTATAAATCATGTGATGATTGTGAGAAGGACACAGGTGAAACACAACAATAGTTATGAGCATAAAAATAATTATGATCTGTTATTCTATGAACCCGAATGTTACAACTGCCATAATTATGGACATAAAGCTGCAGACTGTCGCTTAAGGAATTACAAGCCAGATTTGATCCTCACTGCTGAAAATGTCAAGGTTTGGAAGAAGAAAGAAGATGACAAGTGTGGACTAGTGTTATCAACCCAAATACAAAAGAATCCCTGGTATATTGACAGTGGATGTTCCAAACATATGAATGGAGACAAAAGTAAGTTTCTAACTCTAAGTGAAAGAAAATCAGGGAATGTAACTTTTGGAAATGATGCACCAGAAAAAATAAAAGGTAAAGGAATGGTAAGTTTGAGTAATGGAAAAGGGAAAGCTCAAGATGTTCTATTTGTAGAAGGTATGAAACATAATCTTCTTAGTGTTATTCAAGTCTGTGACCGAGGATGTGAAGTCGTTTTTACCTCTAAAGACTGTAGAATAAAATCTGTGAATTCAGGACAACTAGTTGCAAAAGGGATAAGAACAGAAAACAGTGTCTATGTGTTAAAAGAAGAAAAAGAAGAATTCCACTTAAGCAAGTATGATGAAAGTTGGTTGTGTCATAGGAGACTTGGACACCTAAATTTTGATCATATAATCAAGCTCAAAAACAATGGGGCAATAAAAGACCTTCTGAAGATATCAAAGCCATACGAATCTGTTTGTAAACCCTGTCAAATAGGAAAGCTTACTCGCACTCAGTTCAAATCTAAAAAATTTCCTTCAACAGAAAAACCTCTCCAGTTAGTACACATGGATTTATGTGGACCATCAAGAAAATAAGGTACAGGAAAATAAAATTATTTTATGTTGATTATTGATGATTATTCTAGACTAACATGGGTTGCCTTTTTGAAGGAAAAATATGAAGCATTTGAAAAATTCAAAGTGTTTAAGGCTCTGACCGAGAATCAAACAGGAAAAATATTAAAGGTTGTAAGGTCTGATAGAGGAGGAGATTTTAGTTCATGAAACTTCAAAGAGTTTTGTGATAAACATGGGATCAAAAGAGAGCACACAATTCCAAGGACTCCACAGAAAAATGGAGTTGTTGAGAGGCATAATAGATCAGTACAACAAATGGCAAGATCAATGATGAATGAAAGGAACATACCTCAAACAGATTGGGTAGAAGCAATTCATACAACTGTTCATATCCTTAACAAAGCTCATCTCAGGCCACACAGTGGAAAGACTCCTTATGAACTATGGTTTGGAAGACCTGCTTCAATCAAGCATTTTAAAGTCATTGGGAGTAAATGTTATATCAAGAACAATGATGAAAATATTGGCAAATATGATGACAGGGCTGATGAAGGTATCTTCTTGGGTTATTCTACAAATAGTAAAGGATACAGATGTTACAATAAGAGACTGCATAAACTGGTTGATTGTATAGACATAAAAGTTGATGAAGAAATCCCGGTCAGAAATGTAAGCAGTGTTGAACCAAGCATAAAAGATATAGTTGAAGATGAAGATGAACAGGTCCAAGGATCAAAAAGGGAAGAATATGAATCAGATGAAGATACAAATACTCAAGCTGACAAAAATCAACAGAAAGAAGAAAAATCACCTCTCAGAATTGTTAGAAAGAATCATCCTGAAAATCAGATGATTGGAGATATAAATAAAGAAGTTTAGACAAGAAGGAAATTGATTAAGACTCAAAACAATCTCATGTTGCTTTTTTATCTATGACTGAACCTAAAATTTTTGATGAAGCTATCCAACATGATGATTGGGTTAGAACAATGAATGAAGAGCTTGATCAGATTGAGAATAACAATACTTGGGAGCTTGTCCCTAGACCTGAAGATAAGAATGTAATAGGTTCCAAATGGGTGTTCAAGAATAAAATGAATGAAAAAGGACAAGTTGTTAGAAATCAAGACAGATTGGTCTATAAAGGGTATGCACAAGTTGAAGGTCAGGACTTTGATGAAGCTTTTGCACCAATGGCAAGATTGGAAGCCATCATAATGTTTCTTTCTTATTCATGTCATAATAACTTTAAAGTTTATCAAATGGATGTTAAGTCAACATTTCTTAATGGAGATCTAGAGGAAGAAGTATATATGGAGCAACCTGAAGGATTCTCATTGACAAATAATCCTAATTATGTTTGCAAGCTGAAGAAGGCCTTATATGGACTAAAACAAGCACCACAAGCTTGGTATTATAGACTGGGAAAACTTTTACAAGACAAAGGGTTCAAGAAAGGTATTGTTGACAACAACCTCTACATTAAGTCTGAAGGTGATAATTTACTAGTTGTTTTGGTTTATGTAGATGATATTATTTTTGGTTGTACTAATGAATCATGTGTCCAGTGGTTTGCTAACTCTATGCAAACAGAATTTGAGATGTCCATGATAGGAGAACTGTCATATTTTCTTGGTTTACAAGTAAATTAGAGTTCTGCAGGAATATTTATCTCTCAAGAAAAATATTTGAAAGAGATGTTGAAGAAATTTCAAATGGAGGATTCCTCTCCTGTTAGTACACCTATGGTGGTTGGTTGCAAGCTCAGTAAAAATGATATTTCACTAGATGTTAATCAAAGGACATATCGCTCTATGATAGATAGTATTTTGTACATCACAACATCCCGTCCTGATATAATGCAAGTTGTTGGAATGGTTGGTCATTATCAGTCTTCTCCTAAACAAAGTCATTTGGTAGTTGTCACAAGGATATTCAAATACTTGAAGGGAACAATGAATTATGGTCTGTGGTATCCCAGAAATCAGAATTTTTAGTTAACTGCTTATTCAGATGAAGATTGGGCAAACTGTGTTGATGCAAGAAAACGCACCAGTGGAGGAGCATTCTTCCTGGGTGACTCATTAGTAGCATGGCTTAGTAAAAAGCAAGGATCTATTTCCTTATCAACTACAGAAACAGAGTACATTGTTGTTGCTACCTACTGCACTCAGATTTTATGGATGATACAAACTCTTACAGATTTGAAGGTAACTTACACTGATCCCATTCCATTTCACTGTGATAACACCAGTGCCATCAGTCTCTCTAAGAATCCTATACTTCATTCAAAATCTAAGCACATACCAATAAAATACCATTTTCTTAGAGAACAAGTTACAAACAGAATTGTTCAGATGAATTATATTCCTTCCACAGAGAAGATAATTGATATCTTTACTAAACCGTTAGTAGCGACCCCTTTTGGATATATTCATCAAAAGTTGGGGGTTATAACTTCTTTCATCTAATCTGTTCACCTGGTCAGGGGGAGTACTTATTGAATATCTATTGTATTTCTAAGCTACTCATAGTTGACAGGGGGAGTATGTACTGCAACAGCTCAGGGGGAGCGTGTTTCTTCTTTGAAATTGATGTCAAAGGGGGAGAAAGTGTGGTAATTTCGAGGATTTCAAGGATGCTACTGGTAATTTCAAGGATGCTAAAGTGGTATAGTTGGATGTTCTACAAGGGGTTTCCATCAATGCCAAAGGGGGAGATTGTTGGCATATTTATTATGGGAAGACATAAGGCAGAGTATTTGTTTGTCATTGACGGCAATCTCATCCCGATGATGATGAACAAGAGAAAGTGGCAAGACCAGCAACACAACGATGATCGCATGGAAATATCAGAACCGTAAACTCCAGGAGTCAAGGAAGCAACTCACGGCAGAAAATCCCAAAATGCGATAGATCAGAGCATGTCAAAGACTCCATTTCGGAGTTTCGAAGACTGGGAAATTAGAGTTTTGGATACCGGGAGTTGGAGGAGTCAAGAGTCGAGACTCTTCATAACAAGAGTCCCGAAGTCGCGAAATGTGAAATGCCGAAATCCCGAAACAGGCACATCAACAAAGAGTTTTGCAGACTGGGAAATAACTCCATTTCGAAGTTCTAGATACCGGGAGTTGGAGGAGTCAAGAGTCAAGACTCTTCATAACAGGAGTCCCGAAGTTGAGAAATGTGAAACGTCGAAATCCAAAAATAGGCACATCAACAAAGAGTTTCGCAGACCGGGAAATAACTCCATTTCGGAGTTCCGGATACCAGGAGTTGGAGTGTCGAAACACTTCACCATAGGAATGTCAAAATGCCGAAATGTGAAAAACACCTTTTTGTGTAGGTTTCAATTACCAGGAGTTGGAGTGTCGAAACACTTCACCACAGAAATCGTGAAATTCTAAAATGCGAAATTGTGACATGAAGTTTCGGGGATCGCTACATGGAGTTTCGAAGTTTCAGGGATTATGACATGGAGCATCAAGATATCTCATCACAAGAATTGCTGAAATCATGAAATGTCAAAATGAAAAATTGTGACATGGAGTTTCGGGGATTGCAACATGGAGTTTCAAGAATTTGTGACATGCAAAATCATGAAATGCCAAAAGGGACTATTGTGAGTCTCGAAGACTCGAAGGGAAAAACACCGAAATCCCATTAGTCGTTCGATTAGGAAAAGAAGGGATCATATTATGAAGTTTTGTGGACTGTTGATCTGGATCCAATTCGGGGATCACGACTTGGAGATTCAAGATGCTTCGCAATAGGAATTCTCGACATGCAAAATCGCGAATTGCCAAAATACAAAATACGAAAGACATTTTGTTTCTTGTAATCCAACGGCGCAGGTGAATTTGAATATGATCAGAGGGTTACTATTTCACCTCATAGTTAATTGATCAGTTATGATTTAGTTAGAAAAACTGATTCATGATTCTTGATTGGTTGGCGATTCAGTTGTTGAGGCATGTGTGAATAAAAGAAGATATGAGACGATTGTGCAACGTTGGTCGTTCCAAAATGAAAAATGAGTTGAACTGTAAGAAAGGGAAAATTATAGTATGCGCAGTATGAGACCGACAATATGCACAGTGTGAGATAAAACTCAGAGATGAGTAACAAATGAGGAATAGACAGAAGCAAGAGAATAATTGAAGTATAGCTTGAAGAAGAGCAGAATTGCAGAACAATCAGAAGCAAACCAAATTTACAGAACAGAGAAGAAGTGGTAAGAATCGATTTATCTGTGTTGTTGGTTATTTAATCATTTATTTATAATTAGGGAGGTAGGGTGGTGCTACGGAGGACTGTTTTCCTCAAAGGTTCAAGTGGGTGCTTGAACACAGGGAGTTGTAGCTTCCATCTGGTTGCAGCCAGAAAAACTAGGGTGGCAGGGTGGTGCAAGGGAGAACAGTTGTTCTCTGTTATACAGGTTGGTGCCTGTGTGACTGGAAGTTGGTGCTTCCATCCAATTGGTGTTGGAACACTTACGGAGTTGTTTCTTACTTCTAGTGGGTGCTATAGAAACCAGAGAGTTGGTGCTCTCAAACAAGTTGGAGCTTGTAAAACAGAGGTAGTAGCCTCACATTGAGTTGGTGCTCAATTATAGATGATGTAAAGAACTTAAAAGACTGCCTATCATTTCGAAGAAGAAGAGGTTTTCTCCCTTTATGGTTTTCCTCGTCAAAATGTGTCTCTGTGTATATCTTATGTGTGAGTGATGCTCATTATTTATGTTGTCCATATGTAGTATAATATTGATGGTCACTTGGAGAAAGATTAAAAATGGTTTAATTGAATTAAAATTGTTTAAGAACAATAAAAACTGATTCATCCCCCCTCTCAGTTGTCTTAGTAATTTCAATAATGGGGTCTGTGTTATGAATTGAGATTAGAGAACATATTTTAAAAGTTTTCTTCACATGGAAAGGTAATGAAAATGTTGGATCCTTTAGAATTTAAAGTGATGGCAAGGCAGAAAAGGTGAGATAATCAATCGCAACAAAGAAGCATTTAAGAATTTCTTTATCATAATATCAAAAGAATAACATTCAAATCTTTAAATCCAGAAACAAAGTATACAAAGATAAATTTTTCACTTAATCTTCTTTTAAATGATCATAGACTTAAAACAGATTGGTAACAAAGTAAGGAAAACATTAAACAATGAGAAATAACATCACAAACATCAACATGCAGGAATCTTGTGAATCGTCCTTATATTACTGGTATATCTCTCAAAAATGATTACAGATTACAACTTGCTTGGGTGTAAAGATCAACCCTCAATACTTCGAAGTTTGAAGTATATATATATATATAAATTACAATTGATCCTGTCATTAATGATCAGGATGTGGTAGGATCCAAATCTAACTAACTAGATAACAAAATACAGAATTGTAGGAAATGTTAATGATATTTCGAGTTCTTTGTGTTGATTTCTGGGAAGGTTGTTGGTGAGTCATCAGTTTGATTTTGACTGCTCCACATCCTAACTTGTGCATCCACATCACCTTCTAGTTGATCAAGTCACACAGGTCTTCCCATCTCTATTGACTAGGAATAGTAACTTTGAGCAGCCTTCGATATACCTCCTCTGTCTCTATGTACTTAGCGAAGGTGGGCTTGGTGATGAAAATATGCTTCATCTCATGTTGAATACTCAGGTCTAATCGCAGAGTTTCTAGGAATGCTTTTCCTGTGATGCTTCCCTCTTTGCCTGTAAATTTGGACCCATCCTTTGTTGTTGCGAGGATATTTAGTTTGTAGTCTAAGAGAGAAATCATCTTGTTATTGATAACAAATAAACTTGGGAGACCTTTCTTCTGCAAAGAATCGGTCTTGTTGAAAAACCTCTATACCGCAACATCCATTGTCTGAACTATCTCTTCGAGTTGTAGCATTATCCTCCTCTTGGTCAAGACTTTCTTAACTTCAAGAATAGTTTCAGTTATGTCCTTAATTTGCAGGGCTTCCATCTCTTCTTTTTATTTAGAATTTAGGAATCTAATGATCTCGTTTGCCTCTGTAGGAATTTCTCCCAATTCTCCCTTTAACTCGTCGATGGTCTGTCTGGCTCTCTACACCAGCTCATGTTGTTCAAACATAATTTGTATCAGGGTCCATCTCTCTGTCACTGATTGACAAATGTCCATCCAAATATGTTCCTTAGCCTCTGATAGTGTCTTAGCCATGATTGTTTCCTTTTGCAGCTGTTGCAGTTCCTATTTGAGCCTCTCTGATTTATGCATATCAGTGTTGTAGTTGGCCTGGAACGTGGACTTCAGCTTTTGGATATTTTGAATATCTTCATGTGGTTTTTGGATTTCTGCCCCTTGCAGAGTCATGTCTTCCATCGCTTTTGCCAATTTCTCTACTGCATCTAGAGCAGTGGCTGAGGTTGTTGCTGAAATTTCCCCTGTGGTGGTTGATATTGTCGTTGTTGTACTGACCCCTATGATAGGAACTACATTCAATGGTATGACTGCCATTGGCACATTCTTCTCCTTTTCCTTAACTAATTTGTCCATCTCAACTTCCATTTCTTTAATCTGAGCATTTTTCTCCATGATTAACTTCAACATCTCCTCTTTCTGGCCTTCAGTCTCGACCATCTCTTTGGCCTATGGGTCTTCGGTAATAGATATTTTCAACTATTTCCTCAAGGAAGATATGTCACCATTCTTCTTTTTGATGAGCTCTTCTGCTTCTCTGATATTAGACAGATCATATCCAATTTTTAGCACTAGTTCTTCCAGAGACTTTATTTTGTTATCCTTTGCCAAAGAGGACACCTTCTCCAGCTTCAGCTGAGTTTGGACATTGTTCAAAGAAACTTGTAACTTTACTATAGTTGTGGAGGTATTTTCCAAGGTGGAGAAGATCATTTCTCCAGTATTTCTGTGCAAATCCCTCTGATCAGCTGGATGTACTTCTGCAGCATCAAACTCAAACGTTGACCTTTTAAAATCAGAAATTGTTTTGGGTTGAGGAACTTGTGCCTGCAAGTAGGCCATGTGCATTCTCCGCTTCTACGTATCAAAAGAATATAGTAATATATGTTGGGTTGTGGATGTTTGTTTCCAAAATTGAGCATAAGTACTATTTGTTAGCATCTCATTTTTCTTCTTAATTAGGTTATATTTCTCAAAAAGGTTCAGTCCTGTAGGATCCTATGCAGTTCTGGTTGTTAATGTTTTATCACCCTTCTTCTTCGATGAAGAGGTGGACATCGTTGGCTGGCTTCCTGAGGAAAATAGAGAATGTTCACTTTCCATGACTGTAGTAGACTGAGTCTCTTCTCCACTAGACTTACCAGCTGTATGACTGGTCTTAGGCCTTTTTCTGTAAACCTGGAAATCATCTGTTGAGACTTCAGTAACTAAGGGGGATACCTCTTTCCTGGTTCTTTTCTCTGGTGGTGCCTAAGGAGTAGTGGTCTGTAAAATACTGGAAAAAAGAGGTTGGTGTTCTGTGTCTAGTAGAGTGTTTTCCTCCGACTTTGTCTAGTTCATGAACTTCTCAACTTCAGGCTTGGGCACATGAGCATATGGGGAGATTTTGTTCCTTAATCTTGTTTCAGCAATAATCTCGCAGGGGTCATAATGACAAGAGAAACTAACATTGATTTTCATTTCTTTTAAGAGCTTGTTGGCATCTTCTCCTGCAACTTGGCTGTTACAGATGAAATATCCTATATGTCCCTTGATCCTCAATTGTTGTGTCTTTTTGAAGTCCATGAAGTGAACATCGTCTGAATTTATCATCTATCGGATATATTTCAGAGTGAATATCCTCACAGGTAGGAACTTGGGCAACTTGTAGGGGGCCAAGTCACATCCATAGACTCTGATCTCTGTGTGATCCTGGTACAAATACCAATCCCTTGTTTTAGCAAGGTTTGATAGGTGCAGGATCCTTTGAATCTCTTTGTTTATTATGGGTTCTTTCCGTCCACTTAACATGCTTACCACTGGGTGGTAAAAATGGTCGATGAAATGCTTAAAGCTGAACTCAGATAAGTTTTTTCTTAACGACGATGTCCAGGCTATAACTGATTGTGGATTACCATCTTTGTCAAGCTTCTGTAGGAAAAAATAAAACTTCTCTGATTGAAAAAATATGAATGTGTAGGCAAGTATTGACGAATACCTGGACATGCATTCGGTAGGAAAATTGAAAAGTTGCTCGTGAATATTATCGGCTAGAAACTGGCTAAAATTGAACTGGGTGGTGTCCTTTTCTTTGGTGGAGAAAATAGATGAGAAACCCAGGATGGGTTCATCCACCCACTCATCTGAATAAGACCCAAGTAGGCAACACATGGATGAAATGACTTGATCACCTTTTGTTGAGAACATGGAGGAATGGTCGGGGGGGGGTTTCTTGGGAAATTGGGCACTCTCATGGAGGAAAATATCAAAAATCTATGCTCTCTGGGGAAAAGACAACTTATGGTATATTTCGGTTAGAATTTCAATGGTAAAAGGAGAAAAGGATTCATCTCTAGGAATTTTCATCATCTAGTCGATGGTTTTGGGAGTAATGGTGAAAAGGGTCTCTCTAGATGATGAAACAATGGTTCTCTGATTGGGGAGATAGTGTGCCTGCCACTTGAGGGAAAACTCAGAGAAATGATGAATTTGGGGGAAAATATACAGTGGGAGATTGGACTCCCAGAGTCCAATCTTGTCACTCTGGTCCAGGAAGGTGTCTCTGAACCATAAGTGTAATTTGGAAAAATCGAATTTTCATTTGGGATCTAAAATTAGGTAGTCTTTGTTGGCCAGAGGGATCTGGTCGAGGTCGATGGGAGGCAGGAGAAATGGATTTTCATCGATCTATGAATGTTTGGACTTTGGCACCATCATATCAACTAATACCTACAAAATCTGAAAAAGAATGGTTATGACTGTAAATACTAGGAGTTAATGGAAATAGTAGAGGGAAAAAGGAAAAGAGGATGATGGTCTCAACAATGTCTAGATCGTGAATAGTGAATAAATGGTGAAAAACAAGATTAATTGGGTGAACAAGTGTCCGTTGGGGATTAGAGTACAAGTCAATAGGCTAATGAACATGTTCGCATGCATTGATTGGCCAATGGATATCTAAGGGATGAGGTGGAGGGAAATAAATGGGTGAAGGGTGACTGTGGGGTGGTACGCTGGCAGATTAATGAAACATGACTTTCAAGCGGAGGTAGTGAGAAGTGAAGTCAGCAGGCGAAAGTGGTATGGGAATCTAGTTTGGCAGTTTACTCGAAGGGGGGCGGTAGGCGATAACTAGTTTTGAGCAAGGGGGGTCTGAGTTAACACAAACATGCCACATTAGGATGGGATCCACCGAGGAAAACCACCAACTTGGACCCCCCTCCCCCCGACCATTAAAGGTAGAATGGTTGGGGGGGTTCGATATTGTCTGTTGGCCATAGATCTGAGTGCCCTTAGCTCAGCTTTTGATCTAGGCGCACCTTTTACCATAGAGCGTGAATCACATTACATCTTAAAAAACTTAGGATAGCACCATTTTGTGAGTTTTTTGCGCTGCTTCCCTTTCCTTTTTGTCACCAAGTGGTTAGAACACAACACTAAGAAATCAAAACAAAGACTTTAAACACTTTCATGTCTATTTTATTGGAATGAAGACATCCTAACCTATAAGCTAATCTATTCTACTAGCACATTTAACCCAGATTAGACTGTTGGGCTAAAAATTACTCTATCCTGGGGCTATTTGATCAAGTTTAAACAATTTGATCAAATTTATTCACTAACTAATCTATCTATCTTGGCTAAGATTAAATAGTTTATCCAATTTTTATTCACTAACCTATCAACATAAATTCAAAATACTTGACCATGATTGGACTGTATGAATCAAGCCATTTTTATTGCATGGGGTTTATCATTTTTCTTTTCATACTCTCTTTATTCTTTTTCTTTTCTTTATTTTTCTTTCTTTTCTTTTTTCTTTTGTAAATCATTTGCAGGATGAAATATTATTTACAACCAAAAATACAATAAGGTTAAACAATTTATAGTCACTAGTTGATCCTGTGAAACATAGGGTTATAACAGTGGATCCACCTGGGGATGGTGCTCTTCTTGTGAGGTGCCAAGAGCCTGCCTCCTGATGTCTTGAAATATTTTCTCTAGTGCTTCTTCTGCAACTTGATTTATTTTATTTTGGGAATCTGATGTTGCTAGTCAGTGGCTTAGGGCCTTCCCTCCAGGCTTCAAACATATGATCATCAACACCTCACATATAAAGTGAAAGTAAAGGGAACCATTTGTACAATTAAATTGAATGAATAAAAACCTCATTGGGGTGGGACATAATGCTTGAGAATTATGCCATTTACAGATCCTCCTGGGAGGTCTGCTCCATCAATGTCCTTGAGAAAAAAACAGTTTTTTCCTCTAAATGCCTGAATGATGTAAGGGCCTTTCCACAAACTATCGAACTTTCCATGTCTAACTTTACCCTCATTTATGGAATCCTACTTCAGTAACAAATCACCCAACTCAAAATCATCTTCTTTAGTTCTCTTGTCATAAATATTTTTAATGCTTTCTTGAATTACCTGGGTTTTGTTATACACATCTTCTCTGGACTACTGTAAGTGGATAATCTAATTTATTCTCCTTTGGGTATCATTTGGCTCCGCTTGCACTTCCTGAAACAATTTCATAACAGGGACTCCCAAAGAGGAAGGGAACACTGCCTCAGTTCCGTATACCAACTAGTATGGAGACATACAAATTGATATTTTCGTGGCTAGGCGGTCATCCCAGAGTGCATGGACTAACTTATTATGCCAAGACTTCTTGTTTTCCTGCAATGTCTTCTTAATGATATTCACCAGACTTTTGTTTGAGGACTCAACTAACCCATTTCACTGAGGGTAATAGGTTGTGGAGTGCCCCAAAGTAATGTGGTACTGGTTGAAAAACTCTACAAGATTTTTGGATCTGAGGGATGTTGCATTGTCAGTTATGATTTTTCTAGGACATCCAAAACGAGACAAAATATTAGTTTCCAAGAATTTAATGATGACGGAGTCAATGGATTTCCTGCATGGTACAACTTCAATCCACTTTGTGAAATAGTTCGTGGCTATGAGGATCCACTTATGTTGGTCAGAAGAAGGTGGATGAATCTCACCAATAAAGTCCAAACCTCATTGCTGGAATGGAGCTTCTACTGAAATAGGTTTGAGGAGCAGGGGAAGAAGTTTCCTTTTTCCTTCAAAGATTTTACACTTGTGGCAGGAGGTCACCTTTTTGTGTCTGTCTACAAACAAGGTGGGCAAGTAATAACCGGATTTGAGGATCTTGTTAGCAGTGGTTTTCCAACTGAGATGCCCACCACAATCAACTTCATGGAAATCCTGCAATACCTTGTCAGGTTCATCCTTTAATAAGAAATTAAGTAAGATACCCCCAGGGTCTTTCCAGTAAATGATTTCATCTAGAATACAATATTTCAATGCTTTTAGTTTAATAAATCTAGCGTTGGTCTTAGTTAGACCAAGAGAAGCTTGTAAACTATGAAGGACAAAAATGAGGTATGTGTACCAAGGAGAGTTTAAGAATAACTCTAAAGGAGAGTTTAAAAATGAGGTTTGCATACCAAGGAGAGTCTAAAGCATGAAAATTGGACTTGGCCATCAATTTGTCCAAACCCTAACCCTTGATCAGTTTAGTGGGTTTTATTTCTATATCGTATTCCAGAATGACAACAATCCACTTTCCTCTCCTACCATCAGGATTATCCTGAGTCAAAATATCCTTCACCGCTGCATTTGGAACATAAGCAATCATGTCAGAATGGAGAATATAAACTCTAAAATCTTTTATTTCTTTTACCAGAGAAAAAGCCTTTTTATCCATTATATTATAGTTTAACGCAACATCTCTCAACGACTTGCTGAAAAAGGCTATGGGTTGTTCATACCCTTCACTATTTTTCTGCAATGGTGTGCTCAAACGCAAAAGAGAACAAATTGAAATCTTGAGTGTAATCTGGACTAATCAAAACTGGGGCTTCTATAAGTGCGTGTTTCACCTGATCAAATGACTATTTATATTCAATGTTCTATCTTATTTTGGTGTCGTTTTTTAGCATATTTGTGATGTTCCCAAGGAGTTCTGCCAAATTGGGTATGAATCTTCTCAAGAAAATTATTTTACCAATGAAAGATTGCAAGTCTTTGATGTTCCTAGGGTGTTCTAATTTTTGGATAGCTTCTATTCTGCTAGGATCTATTTTAATTCCATATTTAGAGATTATATGCCCCAACAACTTGCCTTCTTCTAAACCAAAAAGGATTTTCTTGGGATTTAATGAAATCCCAAATTTTCTGCACTTCTCAAACACTCGTCTAAGATGTCGTAAATGTTCCTCATCTGATTTGGAGTAGACAGTAACATCATCCAGATATATGACTATAAACCTACCAAGATGGTCCACAAAGGCAATATCCATTTCTCTTTGGAAAGTGGCACCAACATTCATCAAACCAAAGGGCATTTTCACATACATGAATGTTCCCCAGGGTTTGGCGAAAGTTGTTTTCTCTTGATCATCTGGGTGAACGAGAACTTGGTTATAGCCCAAAAAACTGTCTAATAAGGAGATCCTACTGGTCCAAACTACCTTTTGCAATATTTGGTCCATTTTAGGTAGAGGGTAGTTGTCTTTGAGGGAAACCTTGTTCAGGTTTCGAAAATCAATGAAAATCCTGATTTCTCCCATCTTCTTCCTGGTAGGAACCAGATTAGAAACCCATTTTGAAAATCTTAAGGGGACTATAATTTTGGCATCATACATTTTTTTAATATCCTTTTCTATTAGGGGTAGTAACTTGGGATTGATCCTCCTAAGTTTCTATCTGAAAGGCTTATGTTCTTCTTTTATTCGAATTTTATGTTGTATGATAATAGTGTCATAAGACTTTAAATATTCATAGCTCCAGACAAAGACATCTATGAATTCTTTGCGCAAATCGATGTATCTATGCTTTTTTTTTGGAGGTAAAGAATTGGACAATTTAATCATTTTGGGTTTCTCCTCCGTTCCTATATTTCACTCTTCGACCTCTCTCCCAATGGGTTCTATCTTAGGTTTTTTTGCTACATCGTTAAAATCAAATGGGTCTTCTAAAGGAACTAAACCTCTAGGTGAAACATTGTTTTTCAAATGAAAAACATCAAAGTCTTCATTGTTTTCATTTATTTCATCTGAGTCTACTTTATTTACACTACCATTTTCAAAAACTAATTTATTTACACTATCATCATCGTTTTCTGTATCTATATTTGTACATTCGAATTCATTCTTCGACTGCAGGAAATCTTCAATTTGTTCATCATTGCCAAATACCTGCTAGTACCTGATGTTGTCTGGAACAATCAGTCTGCACTTCACCTCTACTATGTATTGGCGATTTGCTTTGAAAGGTATTTTGCATGTGGCTGCCGAAGTAGCCAATCTGTCTGCCAGTATGTTCTGGGTTCTGGGCATTACCTACAAGTCTATTTTAGTGAAACATTCCAAAAAATCTAAAAAACTCATTTCTATAGGCTCTAAGTCTAGGATTCTTAGCTGAATACTCACCTTTAATTTTCTTGATGACAAGTTTAGAGTCACCTCTTACCATAATATTTTTGACACCAACCTTCTTTAGTAACTTCAGGCCGAGTAGAAAGGATTCATACTCCACTATGTTGTTGGTGCACTTGAAATTTAGTTTATAAGAATGACTCTCTGAATACTTTGATCTATGATTGTGTAACCAAACCCCAGCTCCATCTCCCTCTTTTCTCATAGACCCATCAAATTCTATACTCTAGAGATCGGCTGGAAATTCATTACTTTCTATTGTTACAGTGTCTCTTACCTCATTATTTTCTTTATCTTCTTGCAGGTCAGGTGCATCATCTTCCAACTGAGCAATTTGATTCTCGAAGTCACCATCATTGTACAAAATGAATGAATCCAGATTAGAGTGTGCATATTATAATGGGTAGTTGTGTGGTTTTTCCTGATTTTTGACCATATACTTCATAAGAGTCTCTTTGTATAGTATTCTCTATTGTCCAAATATCGGGATGGTAGCATACGACATATCTAATTGCAAAGTTACTTTCAACTTAGATACCCAAGATTTGGATAGAAACATACCATATTTTGGCGGAATGTCTGCAACCACGATATCCATCAGCATGATTTTTGCTGGGATTTGAACCAGGGCGATACATAAATCCTTAATTATCCCTATACATTTGACCTTGCTATAATCAAAAGAATGCAAGTCTTTGTAGGGTCTAGTGACGTCAAGCCCCAACTTCTCCATCACAACTTTGGGCATCATATTGTGAGAGGTGTTGGAATCAAGCATAGAATTGTGAAATATTTTATCACGGATATTCAGACTGATATAGAAAGGGGGAACAACACTGTTGTTAGTTTGCCCATCAACTTCAGGGCTGAACAACAACTCAGGTTGATCATCAGTAAGATTTACGGTATTTGAGTGCATTCCTGATACAATATTTAATGCTTTTGTACCTATATTTGATTCAATTCTTAATGCTTTGATCACCTGCAACCTATAAGAGTTTTTTCTCATTAGTTCGGACAGGGGAATAGGAATCTTCAATTTGGCTAGTTCCCCTTCCAGGTTGAAAGTTGTGGAAGTTTTGCTTTGGCTCTATGCTTTTGGTTTGTCTATCATAGTTCTATGGGTAGAAGTATTTGGATAACTATTAGATGCGACCTCCGTTTGATCTGGTCTTTATGAAAGTTCAAGATTTATTTTTGCAGAATATTTGACACTATTCTTCTAAGGGACTTTCTTGAGAGAAGCATCTGAGGTTTTCCTAGCCTCAATTGTTTTCTTCGTTTCAATAGCTTTCTTTGTAGGATTTGTGTTAGTCTTATTGCTTCTTAAGTTATATTGTCTGTGTACCTCCATTATAGCATTCTCAAAGGCCTGTTGTTCTATTTCATCTTCCTCCTCATTCATCTTTGTTTGTGAGAGGTGAAACAACTCCTATATCTTCCTGAGTAAGAAAAATGGAGTCATCATTGTGAACACCCATGAGGTTTATGTGAGTATCATCCAACTCCTCGATTACCTCCTGCCCATCATCAGCGTAATTCTCCTGAGGAGGTGGTATAATCTGATGATTAGGCCCCCTTTTCTTTCTTTGATCTCTCAGATCCCTCTATCTCATCTGGGGAGGGTTCCTTCTGAAGTTTGGATTTCTGATCTGAGGGGCAGGCTGATTTTCCCTTGGTGGATTTATGTTTGTGATGGTTAGCCTTTCCATCATTCTCTCCATAATTCTGACTATGGAATCTAGTTTATCATTTGAAGAAGATGTGGAAGGCTCTTCTTTGATTGTAACCCTTCTCTTTGTTCTTTGCCTGGTTCTTCTGGCTAATAGATTTTCTTCTACGCTTACTTCAATTTTCTGCATGTCTTCTAGAGTGACAAAATTCCTTTCCCTTAGTTGATATGACATATCAACATCAAATCCATCAGTGAACTTGATTAAAGCCAAACCTTGTGGGGGTTTAATATCAGCTGGAATTGCGTTATAAATATTGTTGAAACGAATGCAATAATCCTTCATTGTTTCCCCTTGATTCCTTTTGATATTCTGATATTCTGATAAAATCTGGAGAGGATTTTTCTTTACCTCCCATCTGTCAAGAAAAATACATTGAAAAGAAGAAATGTCAACTATGGTAGAAGGGCGTAAATATTTGAACCATTTTTTGACTTGTCTGATCAAAGTCTGTGCAAAAACTTTCATCTGGACACCTTCTTCATCAACTTCCTGCAAATCAAAATAATCATTCATCTTATCAACATGTTGTTGTGCATTCAGAGGACTAGTACCATCAAATTAATGAAGTTTGGTTTGATAGTCCTGAGGCATGGCATGTAAGGGAGTGACCAATACCAAGGGATCATATCTTGCTGCAATGATTAGTGGAGGAGGCTAAACAAAAACTTGTGTGATTGGAGGGGAAGTGACAAAAGAAGTAGAAGAGGTAGGGTTAGGGGATGTAGAGTGAATTATTTGATGTTTGATGGATGCTCCAACAATAGTCAGGGACGAAAGTTATACAGACTGTTGAATGTGGGCTTGGTATAAATCTTGATCAAGATTTTCTACTAGATATTCTAAGTTGTTGAATTCTTGAAGGAAGCATTGATCAAATTTTGTTCTAGGAGAAAGTATTTCAGGGGTCCTGGGTTGTAAAATGGTTTGATCTAAGATTGTTTCACTTATAAATCTACAAGATTTGGTTCTGAACAGGATTTTCTCAAAATATATGTCAAACTCAAGATCCTGAATAGAAATAAGCGGTTTTGGGAGGGAAGTATACCTATGAAGGGGACTGTGACTTCAAGAACCTTCTACAGTGTTTTTCTTTCTAAGTAATTTTTTTGGATCATCCACTGCTATTGCAGGTTCTAGGTCAGGATGAGATCTAGTATGAATTATTTTAGGAGCCAAAACTTTAAATTTTATGAAACCTAAACTAATATATACAAACTTTAATGACCTCTGAACATTTATCTCTTTGTAAGTTATATTTTATGATTTGTTCATAAATAAAGTTTTCTTTATCTAGGAAAACGAAAATCGTAGGATGGAAAGTTTGTTCCATTTCCCCAGTATGTTTGCCACTATGTTAATGCTCTGTAAATTCCCATAGGTTGTCAGGAGGTAGAAGAAATTTAGAAGAGGTGACTTTATCCAACCGCTTCGAAACTAGGATCTAGCTCTGCCAGTTTCAGAGAGGGATCTCTCTATAAGATTTAGATATGTTCAGGTTTTAAATATTAGGCTAGTTAAATTAATCAGATTTTTGTTGTTTAAATATGGCTGAAATACTACTCACGCATCCATTGGGCTATGGGGTCTGTGTTATGAATTGAGATCAGAGAACATACTTTACAAGTTTTCTTTATAGGGAAAGGTAATGAAAATGTTGGATCCTTTAGAATTTAAAGTGATGGCAAGGCAGAAAAGGTGAGATAATCAATCGCAACAAAGAATCATTTAAAGAATTTCTTTATCACAATATCATAAGAATAACATTCAGATATTTAAAATCCAGAAACATAGCATACGAAGATAAATTCTTCACTTAATCTTCTTTTAAATGATCATAGACTGAAAATAGATTGGTAACGATGTAAGGAAAAAATTAAACAATGAGAAATAACATCACCAACATCAACACACATGAATCCTATGAATCATCCTTATATTACTAGTATATCTCTCAAAAATGATTACAGATTACAGCTTGCTTGGGCGTAAAGATCAACCCTCAATAATTCAAACTTTGAAGTATATAGAAAAATTACAATTGATCATGTCATTAATGATCAGGATGTGTTAGGATCTAAATCTAACTAACTAGATAACACAATACATAATTGTAGGAAATTCTAATGATCTCTCGAGTTCTTTGTGCTGATTTCGTGGAAGGTTGTTGGTGAGTCATCAACTTGATTTTGACTGCTCCGTGTGCTAACTTGTGCATCCACATCACCTTCTAGTCGATCAAGTCGCACAGGTCTTTCCATCTCTATTGAATAGGAATAGTAACTTTGAGCAGCCTTCGATATACCTCATCTGTCTTTGTGTACTTAGCGAAGGTGGGCTTGGTGATGAAAATATACTTTATCTCATGTTGAATACTCAGTTCTAATTGTAGAGTTTCTAGGAATGTTTTTCCCATGATGCTTCCCTATATGCTTGCAAATTTGGACCTGTCCTTTGCCATTGCAATGATATTTAGTTTGTAGTCTGAGAGAGTAATCGACTTGTTATTGATCACAAATAAACTTGGGAGACCTTTCTTCTACAAAGAATCGATCCTGCTGAAAAACCTTTGTACCGCAACATCCATTGTCTGAACTCTCTCTTCGAGTTGTAGCATTAGTCCCCTCTTGGTCAAGACTTTCTTGACTTCAATAATAGTTTTAGTTTTGTCCTCAATTTGTAGGGCTTCCATCTCTTCTTTTGATTTAGAATTTAGGAATCTGATGATCTCATTTGCCTCTGTAGGAATTTCCTCCAATTCTCCCTTTATCCTGTCAATGGTCTATCTGGCTCTCTGCACCAGCTCATGCTGTTCAAACATAATTTGTATCAGGGTCTATATCTCTGTCACTGATTGATAGATGCCCATCCAAATATTTTCCATAGCCTCTGACAGTGTCTTAGCCATGACTGTTTCCTTTTGTAGTTGTTGCAATTCTTGTTTGAGCTTCTCTGATTTATGCATCTCAGTGTTGTAGATGGCCTAGAATGTGAACTTAAGATTTTTGATATTTTGAATCTCTTCATGCATTTTTCTAATTTCTTCCCCTTGCAGATTCATGTCTTCCATCGCTTTTGCCAATTTCTCTGTTGCATCAGGAGCTTTCACTGAGGTTGTTGCTGGAATTTCCCCTGTGGTGGATGATGTTTCCATTGTTGTACTGACTCCTGTGATAGGAAATACATTCAATGGTATGAATTCCATTGTCACATTCTTCTCCTTTTCCTTAACTAATTTGTCGAGGTCGGCTTCCATTTCTTTAATCTGAGCATTTTGCTCCATGATTAAATTCAACATCTCCTCTTTCTAGCCTTCAATCGTGACCATCTCTTTGGCCTATGGGTCTTCGATAGTATATATTTTCAACTATTTCCTCAGGAAGGCTATGTTAGCATTCTTCTTTTTGATGATATATTCTGCTGCTTTGACATTGGATGGATCATATCCAATTTTGAGCACTAGTTCTTCCAGGGACTTTATTTTGTTATCCTTTGTCAAAGGGGACACCTTCTCTAGATTCGGCTGAGTCTGGACATTGTTCAAAGAAACTTGTAACTTTGTTGCAGTCATGGAGGTGTTTACCAAGGTGGAGAAGATCATTTCTCCAGTATGTCTATGCAAATCCATCTGATCAGATGGATGTACTTCTGCAGCATCAAACTCAAACGTTGCACTTTTATAATCAGAAATTGTTTTGGGCTAAGGCACCTGTGCCTGCAAGTAAGCCATGCACATTGTCCCCTTCTCTGTATCAAAATCATATAGTAATATATGCTAGGTTGTGGATGTTTGTTTCCAAAATTGATCATAAGTACTATTTGTCAACATCTCATTTTTCTTCTTAATCAAGTTATATTTCCCAAAAAGGTTCAGTCCTACAGGCTCCTGTGTAATTCTAGTTGTTCATGTTGTATCACCCTTCTTCTTCGGCAAAGAGGTGGACATCGTCGGCTAGCTTCCTGAGGAAAATAAAGAATGTTCACCTTCCATGACTGTAGTAGATTAAGTCTCTTCTCCACCAAACCTGTCTGGTGTATGACTGGTCTTAGGCCTTTTTCTGTAAACCTGGAAATCATATGTTGAGACTTCAGTAACTGAGGAGGATACCTCTTTCCTAGGTATTTTCTCTCCTGGTGCCTGAGGAGTAGTGGTCTGTGAAATACTGGAAAAAAGAGGTTGTTGTTCTGTGTCTAGTAGAATGTTTTCCTCCCACTCTGTTTGGTTCATGAACTTCTTGGCTTCGGGCTTGGGCACATGAGCATATGGGAAGATTTTGTTCCTTGATCTTGTTTCTGCGATAATCCTGCATCGGTCATAATACCAAGAGAAACTAACATTGAATTTCATTTATTTTAAGATCTTGTTGGCTTCTTCTCCTACAACTCAACTGTTACATATGAAAGATCCTATTTGTCACTTGATCCTCAATTGTTGTTTCTTTTTTAAGGCCACAAAGTGAATATCATCTGAATTTATCATTTGTCAGATATATTCTAGAGCGAATATCCTGACAGGTAGGAACTTGGGAAGCTTGTAGGGGGCCATCTCTCATCCATAGAATCTGAACTCTATTTGATCCTAGTACAAATACCAATCCCCTGTTTTAGCAAGGTCTGATAGGTGGACGATCCTTTGAATATATTCGTGTATTCTTGGTTCTTTCCATCCACTTAACATACTTACCATTGGATGGTAAAACTGGTCGATGAAATGCTTAAAACTGAACTCAGATGAGTTCTTTCTTAACGACGATGTCGAGGCTATAATTGGTTATGGATTACCATCTTTGTTGAGATTTTGTAGGAAAAAATAAAACTTCTCTGACTGAAAAAATAGGAACATGTAGGCAAATATTGACAAATACCTGAACATGCCTTCTGTAGGAAAATTGAAAATTTGCTCGTGAATGTTATCGGCTAGAAACTGACTGAAATTGAACTGGGCGGTGGCCTTTTCTTCAGTGGAGAAAATAGAAAAGAAAGCCAGGATGGGTTCGTCCTCCCACTCGTCTGAATAATACTCAAGTAGAAAACACAGGGATGAAATGACTTGATTACCTTTTGCTGAGAACATGGAGGAATGGTAGGGGGGATTTTTCTTGGGAAATTGGGCACTCTTAGGGAGGAAAAGCTCAAAAATATGCACTCTCTAGGGAAAAGACAACTTCTAGTATATTTCAGTTAGAATTTCAATGGTAAAAGGAGAAAAGGATTCGACTTTGGGAATTTGCATCATCCAGTCGATGGTTTCGGGTGCAATGGTAAAAAGGGTCTCTCTAAATGATGAAACGATGGCTCTCAGATTGGGGAGATAGTGCACCTGGAACTTGAGGGAACACTCAAGGAAATGATGAATTTGGCGGAAAAGACATGGTGGGAGATTGGACTCCCAGAGTCCAATCTTGTCACTCTGGTCTAGGAAGGCGTCATTGAACCATAAGTGTAATTCGAAAAAATCAAATTCGCATTTGGGCTCTGAAATTAGGTAGTCTTTTTTGGCCAGAGGGATCCGGTCGAGGTCAATGGGAGGCGAGAGAAATGGATTTTCATCGATCTCTGAATGTTTTGACTTTGGCGCCATCAATTTGACTAATACCTGCAAAATCTGAAAAAGAATGGTTCTGACTGTAAATACTACGCGTTAATGGAAGCCATAGAGGGAAAAGGACAAAGAGGATGATGGTTTCAGTGGTGTCTGGATTGTGAATAGTGAATAAATGGTGAAAAATGAGATTAATTGGGCGAATGTGTGTCCATTGGGGATCAGAGGACAAGTCAGCAGGCTAACAAACATGTTTGTGTGCATTGATTCACCAAGGGATATCTAAGGGATGATGTGGAGGGAAATAAATGGGTGATAGGTGACTGGGGGGTTCTATGCTGGTAGAGTAATGACACATGATTTACAAGTGGCAGTAGTGGGAAGTGATGTCAGTGGGCAGAAGTGGTATGGGAATCCAGTTTAGCGGTTTACTTGGAGGGGGGGGAGGGTAGGCAGTAATTGGTTTAGAGAAAGGGGGGTCCAAGTTAACACAAACATGCCACATCACACCTTTTACCATAGATCATGAATCACATTACATCTTAAAAAAATTAGGATAGCACTATTTTATGGGTTTTTTGCGCTGCTTCCCTTTCCTTTTTGTCACCAAGTGGTTAGAACACAACACTAAGAACTCAAAACAAAGACTTTAAACACTTTCATGTCTATTTTGTTCGAATGAAGACATCCTAACCTATGAGCTAATCTATTCTACTAGCACATTTAACCCAGATTAGACTGTAGGGCTAAAAATTTCTCTATCCTAGGGCTATTTGATCAAGTTTAAATAGTTTGATCAAATTTATTCACTAACTAACCTATATATCTTGGCTAAGATTAAACATTTTAGCCAAGTTTTGTTCACTAAACAATCAACATAAATTCAAAAGACTTGACCATGATTGGACTATATGAATCAAGCCATTTTTATTGCATGGGGTTTATCATTTTTCTTTTCATACCCTTTTTATTCCTTCTCTTTTCTTTCTTTTCTTTTCTTTTGTAAATCATTTGCATGATGAAATATTATTTACAACCAAAAATACAATAAGGGTAAAAAATTTATAGTCACCAGTTGATCCTATGAAACATAGGGTTATAAAACAACCCCAACATTGAATAGGTGGTTGCCTTGGCCTTTGACCCCCTGCCTCAATCGTTCTAGGTTTTCTAGAAGTTGGTTGTCCCTGAGGATTATTTCTAAATAATGGTGGCTTAGTTCCCTTCTTCCTTTGATCCATCTTGAATTTCGTTTTGTCTTCCCAAGATTTTTGGAAAGTTGGCCTTGCTTTTTGATGATCATATAGGCATTTATCTCGCCTTATGGTCTCCTCCAATGTCCTAGGATCATCATACTATATTTTTTCACTGATGAATGATGAAAATCCACTCAAATAATTTTAAATCCTAACTGTCTCATCCTTGATGAAATAAACATACTTCAACAATTCTAAAAACCGTCTTTCATATTCATCTATGGTCATACTCCTAAGCTTGAGTTCAAAGAACTCTTTCATTTTCTTGTCATAGTATCTCTTAGTCAAGTATTTATTTTCAAAATACTTCTTGAATTCCCTCCAAGTAACACTTTTATCTTTATTGTGTTGCAACTGCACAAGTTGATCCCACCACATGGATGCCTTTCAATTGAGTTGATAGATGACAATTCTTCCTTTTGCATGAGATGATTAATTATGCAATTGAAAATACTTTCTCATGCCCAACAACCATGTCTCTACATCTTCATCCTTCTTGTGCTCACCATCAAATATAGGAGGTTTTATTTTGTTCATTTCTCCTCGTAGCTCATCCACCCCAGAACTCTTATGCTTCCTGACAGGGGATGCACTTGAGCTGCTATGTGCTCTCTTATTGGAATGCCTTGGGGAGTGACAATGTTGTCTTCTAACACTTCTGGTTCTTCTTTTCTCATCAGGAGACCTATGAATTCCTTATTTGCTTGAGCCACTCTCCTTATCCAATTTATTTTCTATTATGTTCAATCTCTGCATTAACTTCATGTTGAAGTCCTTTTACTGCTCCTTGAATCTCATAAGCCTTTCATTATCATATTTATGACTTTGTACATCCTTCTGAAAATTTTTAATGGTCCCTACCATACTCATGTTTTCATCCCTTCCTTCTCCATATCCATTGGATTTTGTTCCTTCAATGACCAAAGGAAATCCATCCCTCTGATCTCATCTCCCTAGCTGTAAGTCCCTTGTGCATCTTTCATTCCTCTGGAATCTATGTTGATCCTGATCTGATCTAGTTGTTGTTAACTCTACAAAATGTGCAACCAACAAAACTTCCTAAGGTTAACTAACTCAACAATTTCATGAAAAATATGAACCATTCTGGTTCAATAATATCTCATAATTTTTTGGCACAGGAGCAGACCCAGGATTCAATGCCACAACAACGCACCAACAAAACCCTAACTATTGTCCCTTTCAGAAACACCTGTGAAGCAAATGAAGTCTCACCCGAGGTAGAGTTAGGGGGGGTTCTAGTACTCAGGTGTCTACAACCTAGCTAAGACACAGATATGTGATTACGATACTCAACAGAGCACTTAGAAGTTAACATTCATTATCATTTAACCCTTATTCACATCGCAGGTAAAACCTTAATTATAGAGCAGCGCAGTATTCAACAAGATCTAACACACCCAAGCACTTAACACTTAGAAATACAATAGATCTAGCATTTATTCACATTACTAAGCACTAAGATACTATATCAGATGCATCTAACATACATAAATATGACAACACTAAGCATAAATCACATATATCACACAAATCAACCATAACATAGGATATACGTGGTTCACCCCAACATGGGGCTACATCCACCAACTCTTCATCTTCTTTATTATCTTCTTTCAATCTCCTTACATGCACAAAGACACAATACCAACTCCGCATAGGATAGGATATATACACTCACCTCACTAGATCCTCCTTCCCTGATATAGGTCACAACACAAAGCCTTTACATGACCTCTTACAATCACTTGCACTTAGCTCTACAAGTCTTACATAGTATGCACAGAGCATTCACAACTATTCGCACTTAGCTAACATTACCACTAAGCCATCAAAATTTCTTACATCACCTAGATACTTATTTATACATTAAAAAATAGGCCTAAACATGGGTAAACCCATGGGCTGACATCACATGCTTGTTACATAAACCCTAATCCCAAAAAGTCCACAAAAAGGGGTGAGATCCTGTGATCTCCGCTTCACCTGATGCTCTGTATTTGACCAGCCTGTTGAAGTCCCCAAGATTGGTCAAACATGACTAGAATTTCCACAAAACCTGGTTAAGGGCCAACAAGCCCCCAACACTCACCTGTGAGTCATCCTGATTCACTTTGATCTAGGTAAATCTGCCTCAAAGGCCTTGAGCTTGGCTCAAGCTACCTTGACCTTCTGCTTCACCAGAGCCTCCTGCTCGACGAACTCTTGAATAACTTTCTCAGTCACCAGCCCTTCCAAGTGATATTCCACTATGGTGACTACTTGTTCTAGCTGTGCAACTTGTCCTTTAATCTCCTCAAAAAGTGTACAAGATTCATCCTGTACTAGCTGGAGCCTCTGGGTCACTTCCATGACTTTACTCTCAATGGCATGGACCTGTTGCTGAACTATGCGTTGTTCCTGTGACCTTTTCATCCTCTCGACCAGTGACAATAACTTCAACTGTGCTTGTACTGTCGTTTCTTGTCACTTTGCCTCCTGGATTTGTCAGTCCAATGTCCTTAGTTATGGGTCCTCTGCAAAGCACTCGTAGGTCTATGCACTTCAATTACTGAGTTTCTTGCATTCCAAGGCCAATGCCTTGATTCTTTCGACTACACTCCTAGAATTTTCCTCTCTCTGATCTCTCACTTCCTACAGAGTACTTGGCATGTCTTGTAGTTCCAATTATGCCACTCTTGCTTGAAGTTGATGAATGGCTTCAACGTGCTTCCCCACCTGGCTCTCAGCGGTTTCTTCTTCCATCTGTGCTAGGCCTGTCACAGAGAAAAGTGCTCTGGTGACTGCTTATTTAACTCCCATCTGCTTCGCAAAGAGATGTTCTTTCTCCTTCTGGATCTGCACTCTATCCTATGCAAACTTCGCCTGGAGGTCATCTTTTTCTTGTTGTGCAACCCAACGTTGCTCTATGGCTTTCTCCTTTGCTTTCTTTAGGGCCTCTGTGGCAATTTTTTTTCCTCCTGGACACGATGAAAGCGAGCCTCTGTCGAGTTTGCTAGTCTGTGTAGCTGGGCAGGCTCATGTCCTACTTCTATGTCCCCTATTGACAATGGCATAGTAGGCACTGCACAAATTGAATAAAGATCTTGTTGTACCCCTTTGAGTTTTGCCTCGATCCTGTCAAACATTGTCTTGTGTTTGGCTTCTCTTTGATACAAGATGTACTCTGAGGTATTTGATACAACGACAATGATAAGGTCAATTCCATCCACTATGATCTCCTACGGACATGACCTTCTCAGCCATGAGGTCTATGAGAATCTCTTTGATGGATTTCTCTACTACGCTAAAGTTACCCGACATACACACTCGAGATATGATATCTCAGGACGGTGAACAAATAATCAAGGTAGAAGAATGGATGGTGAGGTTACAATAAGCACAACGCGGTAATAGTCATCTCTCTGTGGGCTCGAATAATCACAATTGGAAAAAGTGTTCTCGGTGAGAAATGCGATAGAATAAATAGACAACGTCGTAACAGACTCTTCCAATAGCTAGGAACGCCTCAATCAATGAAATTCCATCCATTATGGCACGGTCCCAACAGTCCAATGGTGAATGTTCTGGCAATAACTGTGTTTCTAGCCGTTCTGGAGTGTCATTCTAATGGTCGAGACACCTCCAATAGTCATATTGCTCTGCCATGGTGAAGTGCCAATATGTGTTGTTCTACTATTCCGGTGAGGTATAAGTTTTGCAAGCCTTCCTTCTGCGAAGTCCTCTTTGGAACCTCTTGCAATTTTTCTATCTTTTCTTTCTTCTTACTGAGTTTTCTAGCTTTCTTTCCTGTGATCTACATCACTAGATTCCTTTTTCCATTCTTGTTCTTATCTCCTCTTGGCATAGTAACTTCGCACTCTTGAGGGTATTTCATAGGTTTCGAGGGTAATACTTATTTTCTTATTATTTCTGGAGTATATGCTCTACTCTCTGGTATGGATTAGTTCTCTAAGTCTTCTTGCGTTCCTTCAACTTCGACAACTAGGACTTTGGCCCTCAGTTGCTTCGAATTTTCCTCCAATTCTTCTATTAAGCGTTCTATTCTCCTAGCCATGAAATCCCTTAATTCTTTATTTTTCTTTTCTATAACTTCCTCTTCTTCTTTCCTTCTGATCTGATCTTTCTCAACCCAGGTCTTTCCTAGCAAAAGAGAAAAGGGGGCGTTGTCCTCAACAAACTTAATGACCTCAAATTCTTCTTTTGTCGATGTTCCATGAGCACTCATAGGTACATGTGAAAGTCTTCCACATAGGGATATCAAATTTCCTTTAAACAATTCTATTCCCACTAGTGAAGGAACGATAGAAGGCTCTCCTAAAATTTCCAAAGTACTTTATGTCATGATATTCACCTGTGTTTCTGCATCCAATACACATTCTCTGTCGAAGTCTCCTATTCTTGCTTCTATGCACTCTTTCTCTTTTAAGATCTCTGATAAACAGATGTCTCTGTGATCATTCAATGTTTCTTTCGTCTGCAATAATATAGCCTCTGATTATTTCTAGTTCTTTAGCATATTCTTAGTCTCTTGACCTTCTTCAAGGTTTTCTTGTCTCATATTCATCTTTTCAACTTTAAAAATCATTCTAAGGTAGTCCAAAACTTCATGGCATATGGATTTAAAACAAAGGCAAATAGGAAGTCTACTAGGGCATTCCTTAGCATGATGTCCTAGTCTTCTATAATTATAACAAAGAGTTAATCCTCTTTTTTTCTTAAATGATCCCCAACCCTTCTTGTACTGTGCACTGGGATCATAGTGATGGACCTGCAAAAAATTCTTTCTAGTATCCTGCATCCACTTGTTAATCCAACAATTCTTTCTATGCATAGGAATAACATATCTTTCACTATTTCTATCAGATCTATTCATATCATATCTTCTTTTGTCGAGCTATGCCCTAGTTTTCAGACTAGGACCAAATCTATCAAACATACCTAGATCCAGGGATGATTTTAGGGGCTAAATTTCTCTCATGGGCTAATTTTCCATGGTTTTTCCAAAAGCAAGATTCACTATTTTAAAAATGATTCGCCCAAATTCTATAGGATAAAATTATTTTACCTTAAAAATCACCAAAATGTTATAAAAACTATATAAAATACTTAGAAATTTGAATATTTTTACAAAAATATCGCTAAACATTTATAGTTGAAATATGAAGGATTAGTAAGATTCGCCAAGGTTTCTACATTTTAAAATAAATTTCCATCCTTAAAATCATCCCTACCTAGATCCATTATTTCGAAACAAAAATTTCTACTTATCTTACCTTTATCAGAGCACAAAGCTTTAATATCTTACCTCTTTTATTCAGATATGACTTGTCTTCTTAGCACAGAGCTTCACAAGTCAAGTAGAGTATTGTGCACTACATCAACTGATCTACGCACAAAGATTTCTCTTTTCCTTAGTTCCCAACAATCACAGTTTCAGGTCCCGACAACGGAACCATTTGTTGGCACTGGGGCAGAAACATGGTTCAATGCTACAAAAACGCACCAACAAAACCCTAACTATCGACCCTTTCGGTAACACCTACAAAGTAGGTGAAGTCTCACCTAAGGTAGAGGCAAGGGGGGTTACGGGACTTAAGTGTCTCCAACCTAGCTAGGACACAGATCTGTGATTATGATACTTAACAGAGCACTTAATAGTTAAAATTCATTAGCATTTAACCCTTATTCACATAGCAGGTAAAACCCTAATTACAGAGCAGCGCAGTATTAAAAAATATCTAACACACCCAAGCACTTACCACTTAAAAATACAATAGATATAGCATTCATTCACATTACTAAGCACTAATCTACTATATCAGATGCATCTAACATACATAAATATGAAAACACTAAGAATAAATCACATCAATCACACAAAGCAACCATAACACATGATATACGTGGTTCACCCCAGCATGGGGCTATGTCCACCAACTCTTTGTCTTCTTTATTATCTTCTATCAATCTCCTTACATGCACATAGACACAATACCAACTCCGCATAGGACAGGAGATTTGCGCGCACCTCGCCAGATCCTCCTTCCCTGAGCTAGGTCATAGCACAAAGACTTTACATGACCTATTACAATCAGTTTCACTTATCTCTACAATTCTTACACAGTATGCATAGAGAGTTCAAAAATATTTTCACTTAGCTAACATTAGCACTAAGCCATCGACATTTCTTACATTGCCTAGCTACTTATTTATACATTACAAAATAGGCGTAAACATGGGTAAACCCATGGGCCGACATCCCATAATCGTTACATAAACTCTAGTCCCAAAAAATCCACAAAAGGGGGTGAGATCCCGCGATCTCCGCTTCCCCTGGAACTTTGTGTTCGACCATCCAATCGAAGTCCCCAATATTGGTCAAACATGACCAGCATTTCCACAAAACCTGGTCAAGGGCCAACAAAATTATTTCTTCTGATTTCCTGAAAAATTGAATGTTTAGATCAATTTTCTGGGTGGATATTTAGATTCCACTGTCCAACACTTTTCCAACACCTTCTCCCATGCTCAAGTCTAAGTCTTGAGCTAAAATTTATGGTTATTTTAAATTTGCCCATTATTTTATTTTATTTTTTTCTGTTTTCTTTTATTTATTTTTCTGTTCATTCTTCAACTTGGCGCAACTTTGCATTGTAATTATGTATTTTTGCACTTAATCCATTGGATTTTTTGTAGGATCTCAATTGGGTTTCTTCATATACATATTTTGGACAGTATGTCCAAGTTTCACCTCTTTCTGGGTTTTGGGCTGCTAGTTACAACTTGCTGAAGTTCTAGGCTATTTCATGTTTTTGGTCTGGAATGCTACAGGTACCTTCATTGCCATATTAAACATTTTTAACATGCCCATAAATTTAATTCAGCTCTGTGACTATCTTCTATGATTCATTATATTTCCATTGACTACTCTGGCGCCTCAATCTGATTCCAGAGCAGAAAAGTTATGACTCTTTGAAGTTTGTTGGGTCTTAAAATTTACCTTCCATTGTTTGTGTTGTAACTTTCTCATAAAAGCTCTGTTTGGGGAACAGTTTACACCATTAGAAAGATCTCTACGGGATCTTTTATTTGAGTTGCAGAGACATATTGTACCTTATTAAAATCTATTCTCATGGTTTTTGAGTTCCTAAAATCATTGTTAAGGGCCTCAAAAATACGCTGCAAAAACATGACGTTCAAACTGTATAAAATGTCGCAGAAATTCGTTGGTTTTCCATTGTTGTTCGCCCTCCAAATGAATTTGCACGCACAAATTTCAACCTGTATATGCATATTTATCATGTGTAACAACACCACAAGGTAAATCGTGCTCCACACACCTATAACCATTGTGCATCACTTCTTTTTCGTGCCAATAACTGGTGCACACTACTTTTGTGTCGCGCACCAATATCCACCGCGCAAAATTTTGGTTCTTTCACTATCACCTATTGCACGCATTTTTTTGGTATCACGGGCTGATATTTCACACGCATTTCACTCTATGCATTTCACCATGTCAAAGTTTTGTACGCCCCCACCACGCACCATTAACTAAACTGTCGCGCGACAACATATACCCACATTATGCGTGCACCAACAAAGTTTCTCTGCACTCTATCAATTCTACACACACCACACATGCCATTATTATGTGTGTGCACACCGCACACACATTATTATGTGTATGCACACTGTGCACCATTATTACGCATGCGTCACTCAATCCACACCGCATAATGCTAAATTTAGCGCATGCACCCACACACCAACATTTTTCCGCGCGGTGCCAAAATTTTGCGCGCGCACCTGCACACCAACATTTTTCTGTGTGGTGCCAAAATTTAGTGTGTGCACCCACACACCAACATTTTTCTGTGTGGTGCCAAAATTTAGCGCGTGCACCAGCACGACAATATTTTTCTGTGCAACACCAAATTTTAGCATGTGTACCCGCACACCAATATTTCTCTACGCAAAGCCAAATTTTACATATCACAAGCTTTTCACTGTGCATCATGTATTTTTAGTGTGCCCACCTGCGCACATTCATTTTTATGCGCATCGATTCCTCGTGAATTTTGCTGCATAAATTTTGGGGCTTTGCTTAACTTTTTCCCCAATTTTTACCATAGACATTCAGCAACTATGAAATTTGCTCAATTTCACCCCGATAACACCAGTTCAACCTCTACAACAACAAATCGCTATAGTTTGACATTTCTAGAATGATTTTTTCCCAAACTCAAGTCATAGATTGAGAATTTGAATTGCTAATCTCGCTCCAACTATCATGGCTTCACTGTAACTTCAAATTCAACCAATTCCAGGTTTGAATTTGCTAGAACATATATTACATCAAGAATATCTCACCATTGTCCAAATTTCTCAATTTTCACATGAATTTAACAAAACAAATTGGGGTTTTTTTCCCAATTCTTCATAGTTGATGTTACTTTTTACCATGGATGCTCTGCAACTCAAAATTTGGCCACTTTGAAATAAATCCTCTGTGTAATTTCGCTTCAACTCAACTTGCTCGGCCCATCCAGGCTCAGTGTTAAAAACTGAAGCTTTGATACCATATTGTAATATCCCTGACCACCCACGTCAGGCTATGCTACTCCAGAAAATGCTTTTTTTCTCTACTCAACATACTGTAACATACCTAACATCCAACTAAGATATGCCACATAAATTTTTCGAACTACATGAAATTAAAACATATACACATAGAACTCTTCCAGAAATTTATATATAAAACAGAAACATACAAATACATTATGTAAATGCACGGATTCATACTGAAATAACAGTAAACATATAAATGAAATACCCATAAATATAAAGACAGTTGTAACCACACATAGGATAAACCCATAAAAATAAACATGTAAATAATAATGCAGCATGTAAATATATCACACAATTGACACTTATCTTGGTAAAAATATCACCAACTACATGTAGACTTTCCACGAACCTTCGAGCCTTAGACCACACTGCTCATCAATATCAGCAGTGGGTCACCCCCGAGATGGGACTAAACTCCACCCGGGTAAAGGGGTTCCTAACTAGGCTGATGTATCACATACAACAAGAAAGACTCTGTCATAGGTTCCAAATCAAACTAACAACCTATAGTCCCTCATTCCCCACATTCCTAGCCCACCCTAGGAAGTGTGTCCCTTCTCTGCTCAACACTCCTTCGGTTGCCCCACTTCCTTTCCATGCTTCAGCAACAGGTCGGACAGGAAGTCTTAGAGCATTGTAGTTGCAGTTTAGCACCTTCAAGAAATCAATTCCCATCAATTTTCTCACCCAGAGAAAAATTTCTCATGGGCCTAACAACTTGCCTCTTCAATATCCCACGAGCATGATAACCCACTTCTTCAGTACAAGTCCCAAGCTAACTAGGTACACCTACAGGTATGTATACAGATTGAGGATCAAGTAGAGTGACATGAAGGTACAGAGGATAGCTCAATGAGTGTGTGAATGATGATGCATGATTGACTGGATGACTGAATGATGGAAGGAATGGAAAAAAGACCCTGAAATTAACTAAGTCCAAACAATATGTATGCATGTTCCCAACTTGATACTTGTCATGTTGGGAGCTAATTTGGCCCACTTGTCCCCATCCTTATAACTTAGGATAAAATAATTATCCATACTTTATAATTTAAGGAATATTAATATAATATTCCTTTTTGGCTTAACCTCCTTAGCTTAGCCCTTTTTCTTAACTTTTAGCCCCCCCTTTTCCTAACTAGTGGAGTTTAGTCCCCCATACTCTTTTATCATGGTCGGTCTGTGCATAACGATGTATTTTATATTAATGATGAGACATATACAAAAATAGGCACACTGGACTTTATCATATAGACTCCCTGGCCTAATACAAACATAAGCCCCTAGCTTATAATAACTGGCTCACCAGCCTATAAAACACAACATATACACAAAGGTTCCCTGGCCTCAAAATCGCGTGAACTTAAGTTGTTGTGTGCAATATCCTGGAATGCACACACTTCATCATTTTACTGTGCAGAACATGCACATGCTATACCACAGAAGGTGCATACAAAAATGGTATCAAACAACTCACCAGATTAAGTACATTTGCATTTACATTTACAATTGGGTTCAGCCTAAGGATATTACATCGGGGTTGAATCTTCTCTTTATTTTGCAAGATCTAGACCTTCTTAATCTTCCCTTCCTTCTACACACTCCTCTTCTCATCCAACCACCCGGGGACTTCTTTCTCTCTGTGCTTCTCTTTCCTGTAATCTTAGACTAGCCAATTTTTCTTGTCTTCACAACTTCCACAACTCTTTTGTCTTTCTTTCATCTGTTTCTCCTAGTCTGATTTATTTCTGCATCACCTCAGACTACTTCTCTTCTTTCTTTACCTTTCCCTGCCACCATTCATCAACTATGGTGGCTCTCCTCCAGGCTCACTCACTTCTTGCGCTCTTCTCTTGATGATCTCTCATCTGCCAAAGAACCCATTCCCCTTCTTAGGTAATGAACATGCCCCAATATTGGCCCACCCTTAGCACAAGTGCTTATGCTGCCATCTCACTCAAGGGAACAATTAGCATCCCCTATTCCATCAAGAATAATTTGATCTAGAGGGGAATTTCCCTCAGCAGTCTTCCATGTGTACATTTCTTGAATATCACTTCTGCTCGTGAAAAATATTGATGATTCTTTGTTGCAAACTCAATGATATAACCCTCCAAAGTCATTTTAACCCATAAATCCACTACTCAAGTAATCTAGTGATCTAGAAGATGGAGATCTGCTAGCTTCTTTGTATCCCAAGTACAAATTTTCTTGACATGTTCTTTGAACTCTAGATATTCCTGTAGCTGATGTAACCAATGGAACAACTCTTCCAGGAATTTTACCCAAAATATCTCACACTGGTCGTTCGATCCTTCTGAGTAGAAGAAAAAATATCTTGCGGTGTTCAAGTTCAAATTTCATAACTCCGCTTCCTTCCATATGAATGTATCACACTTGCGTTCCCACCACTATTGAAATTCAGATCTGTGGATCTGAGGAAGCATCCTCCTTATAGGTTCCCTTTAAAGCAAAGGTCTCAACAATGAAACCATTTTGTTGGCGCAAAGTTGTCAGACCAGGGTCCTCTTTAGGTTACCAACAAAAGGGTACTGATGTAGTCTAGTGCGCTGGCATTTTCATATTCCCAGAAGGGAAGAAGTCTCACCTAAAGCACGAACAAGACAAGAAGATTAGGGAAGGGTAAGAAGAATGCTTAGTCATATCTACAAGTTATCAATATTAATACCATTCTTATGCAAGATAGATTAACCATATTATAGTATTTAACACCTCATAACCCAGGACAAAAAAAATAAAATTGCATGGAACATCATAAAGAAATACAAAAGCATCATGCATAATAGACATAACATAATATCATTCCATGGAAAAATAAATAATCATATACAAAGGTCTTCTTTTGAATGATATCCCCATCAATATTCTATTATATCAGAGTCCTTACTCAAAATACATGCACAACTTATCTCAAACATATACAAATTCATGCCATAGAGAATCAACAAGTACATCTCAAGATAGTACAAAACCATATCTTCTTCTCTCCAGTCTCTTTCTATTACTACCTCTACTATATTACAAGAATAGTTTCCCTTATATTCCCAATCTGAGACAAAACCAATTCTCACTACCCAACCCGATTACAATACTATTCTTTCATTATATACTGCAATCCTTTCTTGTTGATTGAGAGCCTGGAAGCTCTCTACTCTTCTTGATTCTATTTCAATTGCTCCTCCTAAAACTGATTGTACATTGGCCTCTAACAATTTTGTATTCTAGCACCTTTATGTTGCATGCTCTTTCGCTCAACCTTCTTTTCCTTCCTTTTCTTGTTTGTCTGGCTCCATGGTAGCTTGCACAACTTCTATCTATCAAAATGAAGGGCCCAACATGTATAAAAATGATTATTTTTATCTTTGGAGTGATAAAAAAAAGGGGGAAATGAAGTCTACAGAGGGAAATGGAAGGCCATCAAGGAAAGATGCATGGAGTGTGGAAAAATATGCTATAACACTTTATTCCCAAAATCTCTTAAATGAATAATAATTGGTTTATATCCATTGAATGCTTCATAAGGAGTTTTATGCTCTAAAAACTTGGTTGGACTTATATTTTTTAAAAACACAATTATACTTATAGATTCATCCCACAAACCATTAGAGAGATTCTTACCTTTAAGCATGTCTCTAGCACACTCTACTATGGTTCTATTCTTCCTCCCAGCCACACCATTTTTTAAGGGGTATGTGGAATTGTGTGCTATTTTTGAATTCCATTGTCTTTGCAGTACTTTAAGAATTCTCTTGAAGTGTATTCTCCCCCTTGATCTAATATAAGGATCTTGATATGTTTACCTCTCTGCTTTTCAACCATATTTTTAACCTCTTTTAAATATTAAAAAAAATCACTTTTCTTTCTTAAGAAATAGACCCATGTGACCCTGGTTCTATCATCAATGAATACAAGAAAATAATAATCTCCTCTAAGTGTTTTAGTTTGCATTGGCCCACACACATAAGTATGCACTAATTCAATAAAATCTATTTTCCATTTATTTGTCCACATTGGAAATTCATTCTTATGTTTTTTTCCTAGTGCACAACCATCACATTCAACATGCTCATTCTTATAAAGTGGAATACCTTTCACCATATATTTTATTTGAAGTAAAATTGGGTCTTTTATATTTAAATGTCCATACTTGAAGTGCCAAAGTTCTTGATATGACCCCAAGGGGGGCATATATGGGCTTAAAAGTATATGATATGATCCCAAGGGGGGCATATATAGGGCTAAATGTACATTTAATGTGTAAATGTATAGGTAATAGGGTTAGCCTAATAGTAAAGGGGCCTCATGTGTAGGTGTGAATAGGTATATATAGAGATCATGTATTCATTGTTGAGGACATGTGAATTGTGATGTATGAATGTAATTGGGTATTTGGAGGAGGTTCTCATATTCTTTAAGGAGTTATTTTTTAAGTCATTTCTCTCTTATGTTACTAAATCTTCTTCCAAGTATAGTCTCCAGTATAGTATCCCACTTTGTTATTTTTTTTAATGGTTAATGATACTTCACATGTCTATACAGAAGGCCTTGGGAGAGCTATAATTTGTGATTTGGGTGTAGAAAAAGACTAGCTATTTTTGTGTAGGCTTGTACCTGTAAGAATAAATGATAAATCAATTCTGAGCACATAGCAAATTTAGAAAATGATGGAAAAAGTTTTATTCATCCTACATTATAAACAATAATGGAATCTAAAGGCTAGAGTCATTCAATCTAGCCAATTGTAACATTATAATGAGTTAAGGGTACGACTTCCTTGAACCATAGAGGTTGAAATTCTATCATAATTCTATTCCAAGAATTGGAGAAGAAATCAAGATTGCAATTGTAAACTACATCCCCTGATGATTTTTCAAACTTGATAACAAAGTATTATTTTTAGCAACCACTGTGATGATTATTTGTAATAATGATAGAAAAAAAAAAATTCATATCCATCTCATACAATTGATATCATCTATTGGTTGAATGAGAAATGATGAGGATAAAAATAGACAAACACTTAGTTAGCATGAGGAAATTTATAGTCATATTGCAAATTAAATCTTATTGTAATGCCTACTGGTATTATCTGCATATCCAAAATTACCATGAAAATCCATATTACCATATCACATATCAGTTAACTCAAAATTCATATGGGACACAAGGGTTATTATTCTCATATCTATAATACAAAAATGACTTTTGGATGGAATAATGGTGCCATATAGAAACACATACTCACTAAACAAATAATCTAATGAATCTGCATGCTTTCAAGGGGTTTTATTTGTTCTGAAGAAAATGAATCTGCAAGAGGGGTTGTTGAAAGAAGGAACAAAATGATAACTCAAATTTTTCAAGGATAATTATTCACATAGACTATAAAAAAAATTCAGAGTTCATAACCTGTATGAGATATGAAAAAATCATGTGTACTTTACTCAAGTTGAATAACCTAACGATACTATGTTTTCAACACAGGGTTCAAACAATTTGATTTTAAACATAGGGTATTGTTGGACACATAGATAGATAGCCAAGAGGTGTTAAATAAAACAAAACAATATCATAATAGTTGTGTAACTAACATCAATAACATTGAATTAACCTATACTCATTATGATATTTTAGCTTGAAAATTATTTAAAAATTAAATCAACTACATAAATTATATGATTTGAGAATATACCACAATATTATTATTAACACACACACACAGAGAAACATTAAACACAACAACATAATTCTAATGAATTAAATCAAAGTTTTCCTAATTGGATGAATATTTACTTTCGAATATTAGATGCGAGCCCAACTTTCGAATTCGAGAATATGCCACA
>ML783741.1:509383-528651 GCA_009831015.1 Picea engelmannii
TCTGAGCTAGGCGACGATAGGTTAAGGGAATTGCTTAAGGTTTTATTCAGGTGCTGATGACTTAGGGTTACTTAGGCTGACCCCTCCTCCACAATAATGCGACGTGCCCTTCAGGACACACCACGTGCTCCAAGGGTGCCACTTGCCTCTGAAATTTCTTTTGGGGGACATGCCCTTCAGGACGCACCATGTGCTCTAAGGGTGCCACTCGCCAACTGAGTTTCTTTTGTGCGACGTGCCCTTCAGGATGCACCACGTGCTCCAAGGGTGCCACTCGCCAACGTGACTGATTGGTAGACCGCTATAACCCCTGGAGTCAACACTCCTCCAGGTGAACTTGTAGGAGACTAAGGGTTCTAAGGAATAAGGCCCCCGCCTTATTGCGCGCTCCTTAGAATCATCGTGAGCGACTGTCGCAGTCGACCCTCATGGCATCGTGGGTCCTCTCGAACTAGGTAATCGTTAACCTACAGTTCGAGCCACGGCGGGAGTTCTAGCAGGCGGTGGCAGGGCTGTTGTCCACCCCTCTCCCTCAACCTCTCTGCAATCGTGTGTGGCCCCTTTACTCCATATGTGAGTCTGGTCGGCAAGCTATCGCCAGCCTGCATCACCAATAATCATGTCATAAATGTCAACATCAAACCATCAAATCAAATGAAACATCATAATAAACATATCAACCCAAAAGCACACTCCCTGACTCAATCCGGAGTCCAAGGGGGTTCTACCAATGCCTCTGCATCCTCAAGGTCAAAAACCCTGCACACTCAATAAAACTGAGTTAATAGCACCCGTCTACATCAAATAGTAACACATCATGTCATCTGTCAATCACATCATAATCAAATGTAAAAGGTCTAACATCAAAAAGGGTCCAGATCACTCGCGAGCAAGTGTCCTCAAATAATAAGTGTTCTCAGTACGCCAGAGCGAGATGTTACAATATTGTGCCCTTATGCCCATTTGCAATATTAATATTCATATTTTTCCTTGACATGTTGTTCACTTGGTGAACTACCTGTCACAAAACACTCTTGTTGTTTAGTTACCAACCATAAGTATGCAAAATTAAAACCAACTCTCAAAAAATAGCCACGATTTTCAAGGATAATGTGAAATGCATTTCACAATCATCTAGACAATTTATGATAATGTGAAATTCATTTCACAAGGATATAGATGCAGAGAAGTGTGGACCTCATTCTTGTTATGGAGTCAACGAGCCGACCAACTTATGGAAAACTGCAAGTTGGTGAACCTCAACTATCTTCAAACAACATAAAATTTCACATATTTATAAATATTCATAATATGTTGGTGTTCACCTCTCAAGCAATGATAACAATTAAGAAGTTACTATGAAACCATAAACATGCTAACTTAAGTCAAAAGCTCCACCTAAATTCACTTCTTCATTGTAAATATCAACCTAAATTCACTGATTCATTGTAGGTTGGAAGTACATGTTTGGTCTTTGTTGGGAATCATGTATTTTCTTTGTTGGAAATATTTATTGGAAATCATAAAGGATTAATTTATATTATTTTATAAAAAAAAATGAGCTTATCTTTATAGGACTTTTTCTCTTGAGCTTTAATTTTTTTTATTTTTTAGAGTTATTTTATTTTTCATTAATTATTTTATTTAAATTTTAATTCTAATTTAATCTTAATTTACAATGGTTAATGGTAAATTGTTTTTTATTAATTTTAATATAATTTAATCTTACTTTTCATTGGCTAATTTTCAACGATAATCTATTAATTTTAATATTATTTTCTAATTGTTAGCCAACCATTTTCTTCCCTTAAATATTTTATCTAGTAATCTTTCCTTATTGTTATTTTTGTCCCCGATGATGGATGGAGTGTCCACTCAAAACTTTGGACGTTTCATAAAATCACACATAGTTTACTTCTGAAAAAGAAACATTATGATTAATTGTGAAAACCTACACACCCATAGGGGATGCAATTAATTTAGTTGTTCCTTTGGACTTTCATATATCTTTAAAAAGTTTATATTTTCATACTAAATATAAAAAAACATATAGTAATTTTAATTACATGGTTCATGCTTATATTTTTCAATGTGTCCATTATGGATTACTTAAATAATCCAAGTTCCTCAGTTCATCTCAACTCCAACTTTTGAGAGCTCATTTGCAACATTGTTCATGTCCCTATAAATATGAGATAGAGATGTGTATAAAAAAGATGTAAGTAGATTGAGAAATTCATCATACAAGGGTCATAATGTAAAATTCTTGAAGGTGATTCTTTTGCACATCCATTTGATAACCAATATTAAGTCTCTAAAGATTTGTATTTGGGTTACAACAAACTCTTGCGCTAGTTTTAGAACTAGCTTTAAAGCCATCATTTCATAAAAACTATTGGTTTCTTGACCAATTCCATATTTAAAAGAAATATTGTGATCCAAACATAGGTATAATATGCATTTTGAACCTCTCTTACAAAGGTTCCCCTGTGAAGCACCATAAAAAAATCCCATGGTATATTTTTATGTATTTCCACTTCACCTTGCTTATCAGGAATAGTTTTTTATTGAACCTATGAAAAGGCATTTAAATTATTTATGGATTGTGTTGAGGGGTCCTAAATCCCTTTAAATCAATAGTAGGAACCAAACCTGCCACCGAAGACCAATTATAATCTCCATCATTTAATGGTGGAATGGTTCTCCAGATCTTGCGATCTGACCAATTAATCGATGGAATTTATGTAGTGGTTGACATGATGTCTTCTTGTGAAATCTCCTCCTTCAGTTTGAACATTCTCTTTTTGTAGTTTATCTAATAGGTGGGACTGATACAAGATAAATGTTGGTATAAACCAGCTGGGTAACAAAGGGGAAATGCTTAACTACTGAAGAAGGATGAGCTTGGGATAACCCTCGTTCTCAAGCATGTATACAATGATTCTTAAACCTATAAAAATCCTAGTAATAATACGTTAACCTGCTAGTGTTCCAATCATTGACTGAGATACAATTATCAGAAGAAAGCATACATGTAATAAACGATGGCGAGAAAAATAGTTTCATTAGCTCTAATCATTGATCACATATTAACACAATGATTTACTTTTCATCATTAGAGACAAGAACTATAAAAATATTGAATTATATAATTTATCAACAGATTCAGAGGCTCTTACTCATTATACAATCCATTCATGAGATAAAATCAGAAAGAATTCCTCTTCAGATCCAATCACACACACTTTTGATGAAAAATGAACATAAAATTGTCTCTGGTCCTAAACAAGACTTTTCAATTAAGGTAGCTCCGAAATAGTTCTTTACAAATACAAAAATGAGGGTCTTTGCAAAAACCATCTACCCTATCTAACAGGTCGATCCTCTTATTTATAACATATTATTAACTAAAAATAACTATCAAAAGTGAAAGCTAAGTAAACAAAAACTTGCCACATAGTGCTTTCATCTCTTAGTCTTCCAAGAGTCATCAAATTGTTTCACTTGAGTGGGTGACTCTTCTCATACTTTGACCAATTGGCGAAGAGTTCCTCGCACATGTTGGCGTATGAGAATCTTTGTTGGTTCATCGAGGCTGAAAGGATCTCCTTTATCTCCACTTCCCGTGCCTGATACTTTATTACTTTAGCATTTAAATATTGCATCACTATTTGAGATTTGATCAGATGTTCTGTGAACTATTGTACTTGACCTGGTGCCATGTTTTCCACCTTGTCTATCTCCACATCCCATGATGATTCTTGTTCGACATGTAGTTTGACTATGTCATGTAAGTCGAAAAATTCATCAGGTGTGACGAATTCTGGCAGGCCAATGTCTATCATCGCTTGGTTGATCTTGGTCCAACTCCTTTCACACTCAACCCATTTCTCTTGGATTTCCTAATGCAATTCTTGGGCCATTTTCACCAAGTATTCGACCGAATTTTTTATGTGATAGATGCTTCTATCCCTTAGTACCCTAATGTTGGGCTCTTCGACGTCTCGACCCTATTGAACTGCACTGATGTAGTCGATCCTTTCCACTTCTTTGTGTGCTTTATCATACCATATTTACATATCCTTGCATGTTTCTAGCACCATGAGAGTGTCTTCTTGGAAATCATCTATCCCTCCAGTGAAAAGGTGCCACTCATTTGTGAATTTATTATAGGAATCCTGCAATTCGCTTCTCAAGAACACCGTGGCCTGTGTGGATTCCTGATAATACTTCTCCAAATGGTGTAGATGATCCAACTCCTTCAGCGCAGTGGAAAAATACTCTTCATCCTTCCTTGCTCTATCCAAGGTGGCGTCTATGATTTCCATCCCTGCTCCAATAAGATCGGACATCTTGGCATGCTCTGTGCTAATCATTATTTCCTCTGTGGTGATGAGGATAGAGCGGTCCAGAGTAAGACTCCTCTTTTTGGTGGTTCTCTTCATGATGGATTTCCTCCTTTGGTCATAGGATATGGATTGTATATCAGTGAACTCATCCACAGGTTCATGGATTTGTTTCTCTCCCCAGGTAATCATGTTTCCCAGGCTCCCGACGGTGTATATCTATTCAAGAATGGGTTCTTGAACCTCTTCTGTGTGTTTTGTAAGTCCGACCTTTAGTTTTTTCTCATCGGGAGGTAAAGTATCAACCAAAATGGATGCATCAGGGGAAATCTTGGTACTTACTTGATAATCGGTTGTTCAGATGTCGATATCCTACTGTGGAATTTTCTCTTCTTTTTCGCCTAACCCTAGCTCGCCCTTCGGGCTGTCCACTTGGGTCCTCGGTGCATTGAGTAGCTCAGTTTCTAAGACACTTTTGACCTCCTAGTCACTATGTCAAAGGATTTTAAATTGAGCATCGGTAGCTTGGGAAGATGGTTTCCCGGGTTCCTTTTCCACTATGATCTCTATTGGAGTCACCAGGGAAACCTCTGAACTCTCCTCATCATCATAGATCATTATTATGGGGTTTGGTGCACTTACTCTCATATCATAGATCGTTATTAAGTCATTTGTGGGGTTTGGTGCATTAACTCTCCCTGATGTCCTTGCTATCTCTGGCTAAGCTGAAACATCCCCTGGTGATATGGCTTGTGGCGTTGAAACTTCAGGGTTATTTAACCTGATGATATATTCAATTTGTATTGGCTCTAGGTCACTTGGACCTAGTCGGATTTCGATTGAGTTGTCATTTCTATGAGGTTCAGGTCATTCTTTAGCTAATCAATTACTCTATGTGCCTGTTCCATTAGGATTAATCCCCTTTCATGTGCTTCCAGTGTCATATACAATCCCTTGTTCTGCACCTCTGTTGCCTCTGTTGCTCTGATTTCTTCCCTGGCTCTGAGGGCTTCTTGAGCCGACTGCTCTATTTTTTCTGCCTGTTCATCCATGCTCATGGCCTTGAAATTGGTCATTTTTTGGTCGGCCATCCTTTGCACCACCTCGTCTTAGTCCTAGGCATTATGTGTGAACACTTCATCTTCAAACATGTCATGAGCATATGGCCAGTAGGACGACACCTGTGAAGTATGTTGCAGGACCAGGCCCTTTGGATCATTCTTACGGAATCAACCCATCGGGAATCTGAATTTGAGTTGGCTCAACCCTTATTGTCTGGCTTGAGTGGTATATTTTACCAAATATAACCCTACATCGAAACCATAGGGTATGGCAACCCGTTTCTTGTCTTTGACCAAGGTGGCATTGTAGCCTTGCAAGATGGTTTGATAACATATTTCTCCTACGATGAGCTGGTCCGAGACATGAGCAAGTCAGTGCTCTTGTGGCCCCGAACACCCTGAAGTAGGTGGCATGCTCGTCCAAATACCAATGGCCTAGATTGGATATCATTTTCTTGGTTGTCGTCGATAGCCTTGGGCATTCCTTCTTAAAAATAGTGAAATAAATTCGGGCAATGAATTCATCACAGATGAGGGAGTAAGATTTCTTATACCTATTTTCCCATATCAAACTGAAGTAGACATGGAACGAGAGTTTTGCAACATGCCATCTTAGATTCATGTTGGCGAAGACGTTCCTATCGCACATGACATTGAGTAGGTATGAAGCCATGTAGAAAGTTGGTGCTTCCTTCCTTCAACATCTGATCCTGCTGCACACAGGTGCTTAGTTTCTTCGAGATTATTTCTCCCTAGTTGAAGATACACCCGACGATCGTGACTATGTATGCCAAAGACATCCATACTTCCGAAAACCTGGAGCAATCTTTCTCTCTGTACAAATGACAGATGAGAGCCATCAAATAGACGTATGGATCCCTTAAGTTAATTGTCCCATACCATCCAGTCTCAAGTTGGTAAACTTCTTTTCCTCCCTCCACCATGACGCCATCACCCGGTTGGTGTCATGGAATTCGTATAAATTCAGGATGAAGTTTGTATTTATTCACACCTCTTTGTCTCTGAGTTTGTAATATTTCTGAAATTCTTCCGGGAGGAAAAATCCAACACACCCTCCATTTTCATTGTTGATTAAACATTTATGTGTGTCTGTGTGGTCAATAATCCACTTCGAGACCCCTATGCAGGGAAAAATGGGGGTTTTTCTTGCCACCATGTGTAGATACGACTATTGGATGTTAGAGAACACCTAGTTGTCGAGTTCCCTCACGTCCAGATCATTTTGTTAGAAATATTATGGGTATTCTTCTTGACTGATCCTGTTAAACAGATCCCCCCACTATGGGAGAGCCATCTTGGACCCAATGCTTTCCTATGTATCACCAAAGGCTGGAGGTTGGATGAAAACTTTCTTCATTGTTGTCTTGACAATAGGCTCCGCCCTAGGGACATACTCCAATTGCCTCGCGATCCCTAGAGAAGAACCTTCGTCTGTCTCTGGTTATTTTATATTTGGTTCTCTTGTCGAGGGTCTGGTGGTTGGCTTTCTCGGCAGAATTGTTCCTACAACTTAGGAAAAAATTTAGAAACTATGTAAAAACTGGAAAAACACATATAAATTAAAGCCAATGAATTTACAGACTCGGATACATACCTTTGAAGCTTGTTAAAACCTGGTTATTTTGATAATCACAGGTTCATACAACCTTCGAGTTGATCGTCTAGCTCCTTCGAACGCACTAGAGTTCTCTTACGTGCAAAATGAATTTGTTTACAACGGTTCAAGATATTTTAAATAAGAAAGATATTACCGTGTCACATGAACCATTCAATTCGTGTTATGAGTGAAAATTCAATAAATCTACTGCCGAATCTCTAGAACTTAAATTCATCATGGGCTAACGACGGAGGCACAGGTGGTGATGTGGTCTATTGGTAAACGATTGTTTTGATTGGTGCAGGAGGTAGAAACTAATGTAGCATCGGCTATTATTTAGCTCCTTAAATGCTCAAAATCTGATTGTATCTAATGCTAAAACATCCTGTCGTGTCGCTCTTTCATACGGTGGATCGAGGATCGGGGTTGTGCTACGACCATTTTTGTTGATATCCTCCTGCAAAAGGCCCTAACAATGATCGATCTTACCGTACAATGTTGACGTGACAATGCTAACTCGGAGGTGTGACTCAGACCTAGGGAACCAATAATGAATCAGGATATAACTAAATTGTATGACCCTCTTACCTGGTAAAGACACGTGGCGTTGGAGGCTAGTGACTTAATTTGCTTGTATTAATTGGAGTCAGGACTTTATTTAAGTTATTCGTTGTAAAACAAACCTTAGCTTTCCGATGCCAAATAAGTTTCCAGTATCGGTGATCGATGATAAACCTATCAAATTTCTTTCGGATCGTCTCCCTTGAGAAAGTCCCGATGTCAAAAACGCATCAAGGATCGATGATCGGGGGTAAATGTTATCGTGGTAGAAATGTTTGTTTTGATCCTCCTAGGTTTTCCCTGATTTCAATAAAGTGTGTCAGGCATCGTCTATCGACGATATCTTTTTGTGAAAAAATTAACGCAAAACAAAAATTCCTTCTGTCGATGTCGATGCAGATCGACGCCCGACAACTGTGGTTTTCCAAGTGGTTCCTTTTTCTTCTTTGAATTCCTTCTGATGTTGAACCTGAGTGTGTTGGATGAAGTATTTGGTTGTTGATTCTTTATTCAGGTGTTAAGGTATTTTTAGTCATGGGATTTCATAAGTTCAAGAAAAACTAAATAGGTGATGAGAGTCATGAAAATAAGCAAAGACAAAAAATTTCCCAAAATGAAATCGAATCAGACAGTGCAGAAGATCAAGTGGTACCCAAAAAGTAAAAAAATTGATAAAGGATTTTTAGGGTGTGTTGAGTGCTCAAAAAATGACTACTTACTGGGCAAAAGAAGAATCTTTGTTCCTACCTTAGGCTCAGCTAATGCAAAAGTTGGTTAATAAGTTAACTGGTTATTTTTAGTTTTTTTTGTCAGAGCCTCTTTTGTCCTTGCATTTGAAATTCTCTGACTTATGCATCCAGGTATTCCTATGGGGTTTTAACCTTTATTCTTCCTTTGTTTTCTATAACCATGACTCATGCCCTCTTTGAAAAGAGTCGAGTAAATAATTCACTTTCACGAGGCCTTTTAGTTATCATTATTTACTTTCTACGGTGTTTCTCCGCTACCAGCGAGCATCCATAGTCCCGGCGGAGTCACCCCGACATCACAAAACTTTCTCCATTGCTAGCGAACGTCCATATCCCCGGTGGAGTTATCTGAATACCCTCTCCTACTGTGCACTCATTTGATATGATTGATTTTATTTCTGTGGAATGCCCTGAGCGAGTGGGAGAGGAGAACGCATGTTATTTGCAAAATGAGATGGTTAAGGTGAAATTGTTGCTAACTCTGTCTCAAGTTACATGTAGTCCTTTATAGCTTTCCATATTTTCCTTCATGTTTTTACTAGAACACCATGTGGAAACTTCATCACTTTGCCAAGGTTGTTCATCCATGCAGGTTAGATAGAGAACTCCTTTAAAACAACTGCAAGTGTCCCAATGCTTCTTGTGTTGTATGTAAACAATGAGTTAGGAACAGAGTTCATCATATCACATGAACTAACGTCAACCAATGTCTTGCTAAAACACAAAATTCAAAAGTGTAGAAGTATTATAACAAGAAATAAAAACAAAAATGACCTCTGCAATCAACCTACCTAAACACAAAACATCATGAAAACACTCACACACTTTTTTTTTTTAAATGAAAATATTGTTTTAGGGCTTGGCCATTCACTAGGAGGGCATCAAGTTCCCCCCTCATATTTTTCAACCGATACATGCCTACCCCAATTTTCTCGGCTACCTGAAAGGGTCTGATCCATAGATTCTGAAAATTTGAATGTTTTCCCTTCGGCTCATTTGCTCTGTCCCATTTTAGGACTAAGTCTCCTACAAACTTCTTCTCTTTGGCCTTATGCTTATCAAACCACCTTTTAACTATCTACTGATGAGCTATGAACTTCGATTTTTATTTCTCCCTCTCTTCTTCCAACATGAGGAGGGTATCAATTCTTTGTTGTATAATTGATGAGGGTTTTCCTCTAGAATCATGAGCAAGATGAAGATATGGAAGATACAACCCATTCGGGAGGATGAATTCATGTTCATAAACAAGAAAGTATGGGGAATTTCCTATAACTTCTTTGGGTGTTACTCTATCAACCCATAAGGCATTATGAAGTGAACTATTCCAATTCCTCTGGTTTTCTACAACTGTTTTCTTTAATATCCTCACTAGGTTCTTATTAGTTGATTCTTCCACTCCGTTACCCTGTGGATAGTAGTTTTCGTATTATCTGATATCTAACCCCCATTGCTCGAATGGCTTGGAAACGACCACAGGTTGGATTGGGATGGTTGCTCTATTTCCCCTCCCTGCGATTATTTGACAAGTTTTGTAGTTTCTAGCATATGTGTGAGCATCCCTGAACAGAGTAGGAAAATAATAGCCATCTCTCGGTACTTTGTGAGTGGTGGTGTTTCCTATGAAATGTCCACCTGCAGGACCATCATGGATCTCCTTCAGAACCTTGTCTGCATCTTCACGTTCGAGACATCTTAAAAGTACCCCATCATAATTAACACGAAAGAGCACCAAATTTATGAGGTGATATTGTGTTGACTTTAACCTGAAGGATATCCTTTACCTAGGATTTAGGGTTTCCGGGCAGGTCTCATGATGCAAGAGATATTTCAATTTATCATACCAAGAATCTTTCCCTAGGGAGATGTATGAAGCTTCACCACACCATAATTCCAATTCATTCTCCCATCTAAGGTCTTCATTTACTTGGTCCTGGGCTTCAGATGCCAGTTTTCATAATGCTTGTCCCTTAACCAATTTAGTAGGTTTTATATCTAGGTAAAATTCTTGGACTAATGCCATCCAATTTCCTCTTCTTTCCCCCATCTCTTGTTGAGTGAATAGAGATAAGACTACAAGGTGTGGCACGATGACTTTGGTATGGTTATTTAGTATGTAAGATCTGAAGTGTTTCACTTCCTTGTACACTGCATAAGCCTACTTGTCTATAATAGTGTAAATTAGTTCGGCCCCTTGGATATTAGTGCTCATGAATGATACCGGGGCCTCATTATTGTCATCATCCTTTTGAGTCAATATTGCAGCTAATGATTGGTCGGAGGCAAAAGTATAGAGGAAGAAATATTTTCTAAAGTCGAGATTTCCCAACATTGGGGCTTGAGATATTGCAGCCTTAATATTGCTAAAAGAACTTTTTCGTTCATCATCCCACTCAAATTCAACATCTTTGTGGATCATTTTTTGTAAGGGTTTGATATTTTCAGCGAAATTGGGGGTGAATTTCCTCACAAAATTGATTTTCCCAAAGAAGGATTTCATAGCCTTTTTGTTGTGGGGTAGTGGAAGATGAGCTATAGACATAATTCTCTCTGGGTCTATGCAAATTCCTGCTTGAGATATAATATGACCTAGTAGTTTACCTTCCTTGACACTAAAGATAGTTTTCTTGGGGTTTAAGGATATACTGTATTTCCTACATCTTTCGAAAATCTGGGTTAAGTGTTGGATGTGATATTCTATGTTCTTTGAATACACATTCGCGTCATCCAAATAAACTACTACTCAATTGTTGATTAGTCCCTGAAACGTTACGTCCATGGCCCTTTGGAAGGTTTCCCCTGCACTAATTAACCCAAAGGGCATGCGTCTGTAAGAGAAGGTTCCCCACTTGGTTCAGAAGGTGGTATTCAAATGGTCTTCCTCTAAAACTAGAACTTGGTTGTAACCTAAAAAACCATCCAACAAGGAGAGAATATCAGATCCGGACATGGTCTGCAAGAGTTGCTCCATTGGCGGGACTGGATAGTTTTCCTTTTCTGAAGCTTTGTTGAGGTTTCTGAAATCTACACATAGGAGGATCTCCCCAAAATGTTTCCTCATAGGAACCAAATTTACAACCCATGCAGAGTGTCTAACCTAGAAGATAATCTTAGAATCTAGTAATTTCTTTAACTCCTAACAAATGAGAGGCTCTAGGGATGGGTGGTACTTCCAGAGCTTATGTTGGAAGGGTTTCACTCTAGGATTTAACAAGATTGTGTGTTGTATGATACAAGTATCATAAGTTTTCAGATATCGGTAGGACCATGCAAATACATCTTGATATTTTATGAAAAGTTTGAGATAGAACTTCCATTCCTCTTTAGATACTGTCTTGTCAAGATTTATATTCTTGGGGTTTTTCGGGGTTCCTAGATTTATAGTTTCATGCATGGGACATGAACTCTTTGTCTTTGTGTTCTTTGACCCTTTGAATCTTTCCTTTAAGTCGAAAAGGTTTTCTAAATTGGCTACTCCCTTCGGTATCATGTGAGACATTGGTTTCTCGATCGATCGATCTGCTTCAAGTTTTTGTACATGAGGGTCAGGGTCTACTAATTTCTCCTTAAATACTTCATCGTCAATAGCTAGATCTTTAAAATTATCCTAATTGGTTAAAATGTTTATGATCTGTTCATCTCCTTCAAACACCTTCCAATTGGAAATATTGTTGGGCACCGATGGTTTGTATAGTAGATCCACAGTGAATTGGGAGGTTGCATAGTCTTCTAGATGGGATAAACTTGAGGTAGCAATGGAAAGGGAATCAACAAGAGTGTTATTTATTCTGGGGATCACTGTAATGTTGAAGTATTCAAAATGTTCTATTAGTCTGTGCACTTCCTATTGGTAATTCCTCACGTGGGGAGAGTTGCAATTTATAACGTTCCTTACTTGTCCAACGATGATTTCAGAGTCTCTAAAAACCTCCAATTCTTTAACATTTAAGTCTATGGCTTTCTTTATCTCTTGTACTGTAGCTTCATACTCGACGATGTTGTTTGTGCATTCAAATTCTAGTCTACATGATAGGAAATTTCGTTTAGCTTTTGTATCAATGAGGATGCACCTTGCCCCTAACCCTCCTTGCGATTTAGATCCATCAAAGTATAAGGTCCAAATTTGCAGGAAAAAACCATCATCTTCCTATTTTATATCACTTTCCTCCTTTCCTCCTATCTGTTTTGTGGTTTCTAACACCAGTCCCTAACAGAAGGGGGTTTCCTCCATTGTCATTGGCAAGTTTTATTGAAAACGTATTTCAGAGTTTTGAGTAAGAGGAACATCAAATGGGAGGGGGGAGAAATTTCTGAAATCAGAGTCACGGGAATAATTTCCTAGCACGGGGAAATCTATTGATGAGGGTTCGTTAAGGGATTCTATATCGGTGACAATATGTTTTAGATATTTTTCTCTATCGATCCAGATCATATTCGTGTGTCCCTTTAATGGAAACCAAAGCTGAACCCAGTCTGTACTGAAGTATACGTTTAACTTCTATGACCAATCTCGACTCAGTAGAAATGCATAAGCTTTTGGGATGTCTACTACGATGATCTCAATTACTTGAAAACATTTAGGGTGTGTCAGCATTATGATCATTACATCTTTGAGATCTCCCATAACCTTCACCTGGGTTCTGTCTAGTTGTATCATATGTTTATGACTTTTGAGAGGGAATGTGTTTAATTTCTTGCATATAGATAATGGCATAACATCGAAGGATGATCCTAAGTCAACCAAACAGTTATGGAGGTTTTTGTTGAAGAATTCAAATGTCAAAAGGAACGGTGGGACAAAATTCTTTATATTCTTATCTTTAGAGCAAGCGTTTACAGTTGGCTTATTTATTAGATCTATGGAAATTGGATTTCCTCCTTGGTCAGTGCTTGTATTTTCTACTGACTTCAATGCTTGTAACAAAAAGTAATTTTGTTGATGGATTCTACAGATGTCCATGACCAATATATTTTCCTTCAACGTTTTCAAATATTATACTATGTTGTAGTCTAATTTGGGCGATTCTCATGTATGGATGTTTATAGGATTTATTCGGGGGACAAAAGGTGCTTTCGGGTGATCGGGAGTTGGTTTTCCTCCTAAAGTTTAGGCCGTAGTAAGGTCATTTGAGACAGTCTTACCCCTACTTAGTGTTTTCACAGCCAATACCTATGTGGCTGGTTCTTGAAACTCAAATAGGTCATCGCAAGGAATTGGTAAGTCAGGGTCCCATATCGACATGGTTGTTTATTCTAGTGGATCAACTTCTTCCTAATCAACAATATTCATAATTGAGTCTCTTGGTTGTTAGGTTAGGGAAACCTCATCTAGAAACTGATTGGATATCAAATTCATGGCATGCACTCATTGTGGGCAGTCTATTTCAGAGTGTTTCTCTTGGTGATAGGTGCAGAAAGAGTCAGATACTACATTTCTCAGGTCGATGTTTAAGTTGGCTGGGGGAGGTTCAATTTCTTTGAACAATGGATTTCTTTTAAAAAAAGGTTTATAGGGCCTTTGGCCCTAGTTTCCTTCACTTGCACTTCTTTTCATGTCTATGATTTCATTTGACATCTTCTTAACCATGCGTTGTTGTTACAGGAAAATCCCCCTGCAAACAAGTGGATTTCCTCTTGGATGCTAGAACCCTAACTCCAATACAGAAAGTGATATTATGGACACTAAAATTCCTTTATCATAAAACTAAACTATCAAAGAACAAGAGTGAATAAAGGCAAGTACCATTTTAACGATGTTTGTCCTTGCTCGCTCCAGGCTAATATTGATCTCCAAATTCAGTTGAAGGTCCTATGGTACAATGAGCAACAACAACAATACTTCCTTCTCTACTATGATTAGCTTTATAATGAATCTATGAAAGAAACAAGTTCATATACACAAACCTTAAAGGAAACATGCCAAGCATGAATTTATATTAATGAGAACAAAGTGTTTCTTACAACCATGGATGTAGTGCAGTAGATTCACCAGGCTCCCTTAGTCCAGACCCTTGCTCAAATAATCCACACACAGAATCTTGATGCTTCAATGATATCTCCCTTATGAGATCATAAGTTAGATGCTTTGCAATGTCTCTCCCCTTCACCATGAGAAGGCCTCCTTATGTAGGCTTGGAGAGGCCTAACCACTTGAGATATATTTGGGATAAGTTAAGGATTCTTCTACTTCAATTGAGTATCTTCCCTAAGATCGAGGCTTGACCTCAGATTCAATCCAACCACTTTCAAAGATTGAGGCGATTCTTCCCTGATTTCCCTCAACAGACCAAAATTTACCCAAAAAAGGGGCATCACTCCCTATGAATGGGGTATAGAGCATTCCAACGCTCCCCCAGAAGAGGGTACAGAGTGCTAGTGCTCCCTAACAAAGCATAGGGGAGTGCTCCCTTCCAAAAATTATTTTTTTAGCGGTTTTTTCAATGGCAAAAGACTTGTACTTTTTGTCAAATGATTTATCCTCTTCAAAACTAGTCTTTGAGGTGTCTTTCAAGTGTTCTTGAAAACAATATGATAATTGTGACACTTGTGGGAAAAATGTGACACTTACGACATTTGGTAATGATGACACTAGGTCATCATCTTAGTGAGTAATTTTGATGTGTAACAGATTTCCCCCCAAAGTGCGAAGTTGTAAGATGGGAACTGATGAATGAAGTACTTTGTATACTTTTTCAAGAAAGGGTACGGACGCAAAGAACTTGATAGAATATGCACACAAACATCCAACAAACATTAATGACATGGCTCAAACCCAAAGAAGGAATACTTATGCTTGAGTGATAAAGAATTTTTAGGTATGGCTGCCATAAAATACACTGTGGATCCATAATTATATTGATAAAAGGTATAAACACTGAAGATATAATGTGGATCTATACTCCTATGAACTAAACTGTCACATAGATCCACTTTGTATGACACATATGTCTTGTCGTCTCATAGATCCACGACCAATACAAAGTGGATCTATGTGACAGTATATGTGTCATAGTTCAAAAGAAATCCTTCACAACCTGGGAAAAGTATATATATGAGTGATAACTCAACCCAGGGTCTTCTTACCGATCCTGATGTAGTACGAATCTAACCATGTGAATAGATTTCCTGATGTTGAACATGGTAGAAACCACTTGATTACCGGTCAATGAGGTAAACCGTTAACAAGTGTGAGGGAAATCACCATTGATGCCAATGATTCCCAAGGTACTCTAGTACATTCCAACGAATGTCAATGAATGAGATGAAGTCAAACATCTGAGGAATCATCTGATCAGAGGTCAATGATGTAAACCTATTGTCGAATGCGAGGAGGCTTGCCATTGAGGCATGCAGGTCCCAAGGTACTAACTGGTTTCTAAGTCTAGCTCCTAGATAATGTACTGAAGTCAATAGGAATAGACTCATCATAGGAGGGCATTGATGTATCCCCCATCAACGACACGAAGATGACACAAATATGTAAATTGGTAGATAAAATGAACATGGACTGACACGGGTATTGAAACAAGATATTTGTGATGGTTGAATCTTGAGGTGGATACTTCCCTTGAACACCGAGGCACAACAACAAAAACATGACATGGACCAAAACTTGATGATGCAGTGGATGTTGTGACTTTTGTCAGGTGACCCAAAGGAGTAAAACAAACTTAGAGGATTGGCTCAGTGCAAAGGTTTAGCAGAAAAATGCGTGCAAATACAAAGTGTCGTGTTCAAGGGCGACCGTAAGAGTTACTGGTAGTGTTCTCAAAAACTTCTTGGCTTGCTTCCTCCAATTTTTCCCCCATCCAGATAGACAAGTACCTATTTTTAATTTAACGAGCTCGAGGAGGGTAACACATGCTCTATATAAATAACCTTCGGTAAGTCCCTCTCCCTTTGTTTAACGAACTAGAAGAAGTAAGGGTTCGATCCCATATGGGCCCTTCAATGTATAATTGTTTAACAAGTCCAGAGAAGGTAAACTTGGTGTTTTTTCATATTTAGAGAGTCTAAAAACAACTTAAAGACGACTCCAATGTTGTCCCTTTTCGTAATGTTAGTATTGCGAGGCCAAAAAAGAGATAAATTATCACTCGAAAGATGCCATTTCAAACCTATTAACGAGTGGGAAAGGAAGCAAGATCACTCGACCATCTTTTCAAGTTTAGAGAGTTTGAAAAGAGTTTAAAGAAGACTCCAGGGGTTCCTTTTTTGTTTATCTATCCGGATCCGAAAAAGAGATAAAAGTTTACCCGACGCGTTCTTATACTTTTGAGCCTAAGAACAAACTAAGACTATGCTCATGAATGTGACAAGATAAAAAATGAACAAACCTGCTCTGAAACCTGTTAATAATGTCAAAAATTCATTCCAGGGGATTAATAAGGCCTCCAAAATATTTATAAAAAAAACAAAAACTATATCTTTAGGAAAAAAATGAAATGTATAGTAGTAAAATGGGGTAAAAATGTCATTTACCATTTCATTTGTGCAAAGATTTGTAGTAGTGGAGAATTTGTGCTTTGGAGATGAATCTTGTATTGCTCGGTGTTGAAGCTACGATCAACCATTTTCCTCGCCGTTTGGACTAGGTTGGTGCTTTTCTTCCCTTCTTTCATTTGTATGGTTCACATTTTATTTTAAGGCAATAATTATTTGTAAACATTGATGCCCTTGGTCAGCCCAAGCGCCCAAAAAGTTCATATAGAAGTAGTGGGGAAGTGATGAATGGCTTGGAAAAATCCCCTACTATTCATTGAAGGGTGTGCCAATGCTCTGGTCTAGTGGATATGAGGGCACTGCCCAAAAAAACACAAGAAAAAAATGCCCAAGAACGACCAGCGTGCACTCAAAACGTGAAGGGGGAATTTTTTAATTTTTAAGCGCTTTGGTGGTCGATGTAAGGGTGCTTTGGCACCCTAATGTTCATGAAAAGGGGGTGTTGGCCTTTTACAAGAGAAAAAAATGATTTTTTAAAGTTTTGAAAATTGCCCAAAAATTGCCGAAAAAAGTGATTTTTAATGAAAATTTGATTGTCAATGATTGCAGGTGATTTCAAAAACAATCATTCTTGAGTGGAAAGAAAGAGAGCATGAGATCGATGATGTAGCCACCTTGCGAAGTCCCTGATCGAGATCCACATTGAGGAATTGTGGTCTCCTCAAATATTTCAAAATCCAAAAAATGAAGAAAGAGGTCCTTCTTCTTGAGCATATGATCGGGTTGTGGAACATTGAAGAACAAGGATTCCATATGGGAACACAACTTCTTACCATCAAGTTGGAAGATGTGTACTTCATAACTGGTCTCTCAAGAATAGGGGTTCCCATAGTTTTAACCAGATAGTGGGGACTTCCCACACATGTGGATGAGTATCTGGAAAACCATTATGTCCCAAGAGCGAGACTGGTGGGTGGCAGAATTAAAATCAAATATATTAGTGACCTATCTCTTTGATCCATTCTATTTTCCATTACAAGTATACAGGGAAGTATGAGTGCTCACCTAGTTTTAAGATCACAGGTGGCCTATGGTTTACATTATCTAGAGCCAACACTGTTTAACTAGAATGCAGGGTTCCTTCACCATGTGAAGGAACAAATTACGAGATGCATAACAGGGCACCAAATGTAGTTCGGATATGGTTCATTCTTGGTTTCTTTCTTCTTAGAATTCATTCCTGGGATGAAACCTCAGATTTCATTAGCAATACAGCCAATGGGAGAACCACGTATGGAGCAGTGGATGAGCCTATCTCCGAGACTAGGCCCAGATTCAGAGTTTAGATTCATCGGTGATTTCTTCACTTGGCTGAGATGCCAATTGATCATGATAGAATATTTTCCATATGACGGAGTAGATTTCTGGGGCAGCATGGACTTGGTTCTTCCAGAAGGAGAGGATTGGGATGCGTCAGGTAATAAACCAAACAATGATCTCGTCAAGTGTTTTTAATTTTTGAATGTTATAATTTATTTTAGGGTACATAGAAGTGTCTTTAACAAACGTATTTTTTCATCATGCAGATAGAGGAGAAACATGTCCGACAAAGATACCAGCACTGGGGCATCATGGGGATGCTCAGAAAGTGGTAGATCAAGGGGTAGCAGTAGGAGATCTCCAGGAGGTTGAAAGAAACCTCCAAGGTCTCACAATGGGAATCCATCCTCTTAGGAGGTGGGAAGTGACACTACATCTACAAAGACACATTGTGGGAGTGTCTGAGAGTCTTAACTCTCTACTGAGGTGAATAGCCCATGTAGTGATATTTTACTTGCAACATAATGTGATGCAAGGAGATTAGGATCTTCTTGATGATTGTATAGTCTATATGACGATGTTTATGGGTGTGAGGACCCACATTTTGCCTATCTATGTACCATTTTTTATGTAATCAAACTTTTTCAGTCACATCGTATATATATACATTCCCAATTTTTTACAGTGCCAAATGATTTTCAAATGATGTCTTTTAAGTGATGTGTTTTAATTTACATGATGATATGTGATGTGATTTATTTCCTTTATAAAATCTTATATATGTCCGAGATATCTATCCATAATGTAATTTTCTAACAAATCCAAAATGGTATCGAGTTCTCTTGGCATGTGTTGGTATTCGATAAAATCAAACATCCGTTCAAGGTGAAGAACTCATATATGGAGATGTAGCAGGATATGATTGCGAATAATGTAGATTTGATTCATTTGACAGACCACGAGTTGAGAGTCTAGATTGACTATTATGTGAGAAATGCCTAGGGAGGTGTTAGGACCATATATTGTACCCTTTTTGCCCATATTTTTTTGCCATGATTATACCCTTCATCACCTATATTTAGACTTATATTATCATTCCACTTGATCATTCCAAGGTACATAACATCCTTTCTCATTACTACACGTTTAATTTGTTTTGCATGATATTTTA
>ML783741.1:529947-549537 GCA_009831015.1 Picea engelmannii
CTTTACTACAACACTAAGTGCTTTTGGAATTGAGCATATATAGTGCGCAACTATCTTTGAAACAAAAGACTTCCCTGGGTTGATAATTTATGTTTCACTTGGTTGTTTGAAATTAATTAAGAAATTATAGTGACCAACAAGAGGATGCTTTGGTTAAAAGTCCGATGACAACATGATATTTTGGCATGTTATTAGTTGTCGATCCTAAGCAAATACCTCCTGAACTAACCAACTCCCCAAAGTGGCAAACGACCCAAGCTGTGGAAGCAATGTTCTGGGTGTGTCGACTAGCGCCATCCGCAAACCCGACAAAGATAGGGAAGGAAGATGTCATCTGTGCATGAAAACACAAGACACAGTATAAGCGGCTAAGGCAAAAACTCAAGCACGCAAAGGAAAAATACACACCAAACTAAAATACAATAGTGTACAAAGCATGTATGCTAGATGTCCTAAGAATAGTACTTCTTAAAGTAAATCCTGTTCCGAGGCTCACCCAGGGAGATTCCATCGTAGTCCACTAACTCATAGGCGCCTCTATGTAGAACATGTTTCACGATGTAAGGACCATGCCATAGAGGTTCTAACTTATCTATCCCGAACTTGTCATGAGCCTGATCGTAAACGAGGACTAGGTCTCCTTCTGCAAAAGTGCGAGGATGGATAGACTTTTCGTATTGATTTTTGATTCATTTTTGATACGTCTCATTTATGAGAGTAACATCATGACATGTTTCATCGAACCTAGTCAAGTGTAAGAAACATTCTTCTTCATAAGAAGTGTGGGGAGGAGTTCTACTTTGAGTTTTAACAGAGGAATTTCTCACTTGATTAGTAAAACAAATTCTATGCCATATAATAGCTGGAAAGGAGTGAAACCAGTAACATTTTTTACTGAGGTTCGATAAGACTAGAGAGAAGATAAAATTTGTAAATGCCAGGATGTCTTGTTTTCCCCTACCATCCATTGAATCATGGCTTTAAGGATTTTGTTGATGGCTTCAAATTGTCCATTAGCTTGAGGATAATAAGGGGATGAGTTCTCATGGAAAAAACCCAACTTGGCATGCAACTCACTCATCATATAGTTCTAAAAATGTGAACCATGATCAGTGGAAATGGCTTCTGGAACACCAAAGCAAGTGATGTTGTGATTAAAAAATAAAAGGGATGCAGTATGACCATCGTTCAGAAAGGTAGGCATAGCCTCAACCCATTTTGTAAAGTAATCGACGACAATGATTATATAACTGTGCCCCCTGGCTGAGGTAGGCTTACATTGCATGAAATCAATGGCCCATTTGGAAAAGGGTATGATGGAAACAATGGGATGCAAAGAAGCAGGGTGGGTTCATGCTTTTTTGTGAAAAACGTGGCAGGGTGGGAATTTTTCGACTGCCTCAATATAATCTTTGTAAATTGAGGGCCAAAAGTAGCCGACATGTAATATTTTTTGAGCTGTAGCCATCCCAGAAAGATGACCTCCACAAGATCCAAGGTGACAGTCATTAAGAATGCATTCAACCTCTTCATGAGTCAGACATTGTCGCAGGATAGTGTCAATGCCATGGCAGTATAAAGTGTCATTGATAATAAGGTAACAATGAGAATGGTGGTAAATATGACAACATTCTTCACGAGAGATATCGAGCTGAAAACGTTGGGTCTGGAGATAAAGAAGGATATCTCCATACCAAAGATCGGATGTGCTAATGAGGAACAAAGTTTTGTCCATGAGAGAATATCTGGGCTTAGTATCTTCATCAACATGGGGAAGGTCACAAATAAGCTCTGCAAACACCAAAGATTTTTTAGCTTTGGACTTAACAAACTCAAGATCGAACTCTTAAAGGATGACGATCTATTTAGAATATTTTCCCCCAAGAACTTGATGTGTCAAAATGTGATAAATGGGGTTTGAGCCTGCGATAACTGTGGTGGTGCGTAGCAAAATGTAGTGGAAAAATATCTAGACAGCGATGACGGCTGCCAGAGCCAACTTTTCAACATGTGAACATCGGAGCTCAGGACCAGATAGACTTTTGCTCAAATAATATATCATGTGTTCCTCACCGATAGGGTCCTCTTGAACTAACACCATAGAGATAGTCAAGGCTGCTAAGTAAAGGATATAATCATGTGTATAGTTCTGAGGATGTAACAGAGGTGCATTGGTCAATGCATGCTTAAGAGTAGCAAAAGATCATTGAGCGGTGTCATCCCAAATGAAAGGGGTGTCTTTCTGCAACAATCGCATAAATCATTTGGTAATCTCAACGTAATTACAAATGAAACGACAAATAAAGTTTTCTTTCCCCAACAAACTTTGCAGTTGTGTTAGATTGTTAGGTGGAGGTAAAGCCAAGATAGCCTTAATTTTTAAGGGATCCACCCGAATCCTTTCCTTGGAAACAATGAAGCCGAGGAGTCGGCTTGATTCGAAAACAAAAATACACTTATGTGGGTTCAAACGAATGCGTTAGAACCGACATCAAAGAAAAATAGCCCATAGATGACCAAAATGGTCTGATCGATTGGATGAGTGGGAAGGTAAGACATCAAGGTAAGGCTCTGCAATATGTTTGATATCATGGAAAGTGTAGGACATGGCTCGCTGGAATGTAGCATCAACATTTTTAAGTCCAAATGGTAGTTTCTGATAGGTGAAAGTTCCCCACGGGCATATGAAGGTTGTTTTATGCTGATCAATAGGTAAATTGTCAATCTAGTTATACCCCGAGAAACCATCAATGAAAGAGAAAATTACGCTACCAACGCAATTATCGATGATTTGGTCGATGAAGGGAGTAGGGTAGTTGTCTTTTGGACATGCATTATTGAGGTCCCGATAATCAACCTAGAAATGAATGGTCCCTTTCTTCTTGGTGACAGGAACAATGTTCGAAACCCATTTCGTCAAAGGGATAGGAGAGATGAAGCCATATTTCAATAATTTCTCAACTTCTGCCTTAATAGTTGCGGTCTTCTTAGGATGGACCAGGCGAAGTTTCTGTCAAACAATTTTTAGACCTGGGTAGGTTTTAAAATCATGCACAATGATCGAAGGATCAATCCCTGGCATCTATTCATAGCTCCAAGCGAAGACATTGTGAAATTATTTAAACAAAGTGGCATAGGAAACCACTTCATCGGGCGTACAACTAACACCGAGATTAATATTTTCGATGGTACCTTCCTTGATCGAAATATCTATTTCGAATGTAGAGGTAATGTTGCCTAAATTCTCTTCGGAAACAACATCTTGTGTAAGTATAGGTGATTAGGGAAATTGGACAACATCAGGGGGGAAGATAGAGTGTATATCTTCCTGGATTTCTTCGAGAGGTGGAAGAAAAAAGGATCGATGATGGCTATCATCCCAAGGTACGTCATCGATTCTAAGCATTTCCATTATTGATTCAATAGAAGGAAAAAAATGGGAAATGTAGTCGAATGCAGATGACAAATAACTTAGCCACGATGGCATCGAGTAGCTGTCGGGTGCCAATAGATGTTTGTCATCCGAGGAGGGAGAGGGAGATTGGATAGAAACATATGAGGTTTCAACTGGACTAAGTGGCATGGTGTCACCTAGGACATCTAATTCCAATGGACTAGGTACAACCCAAGGGTTATATGATTCCAAGGATTGATAAGCCGTAGTCGAAATCATATTGATTGTGGCAACATGATGTGCAGTGGGTGGAAGCGGTGTAGGGAAGGTACCCATAAGGCTAGAGTCTTTCAACAAGACAACACCAATGCTTTCATATGTGATCTTTTGATCTCCCAGAAAGGGAATATTGTTGGTAGCAGGATTGCGAGCATCAGGTGTACAAAAATCTAATTGATCGACAGTGACAATTTTTCCTTGATGAGGAAATTGCACACATCGAAATACTGACGAAGAAATGGCAAACATAGAATAGAACCAACTTGTTCCAAGAAATAAGTTGTAATCGAGGGGAGCATCGACCACCTTGACATTAGCAGAGATGGATTTTCCACCCAATTGGATGGATAGGGATTGAAAAAGTCCATGGGGATGAAAACCTTGCCCGTTGAATGCACATAGCATCGTTGGGGATTTTTTAAGTGTAGACGATTTCAAGATTTTCCAGCAGGATTAAGACATGACACAAGTAGAGTTTCCCTCATCCAAGATATTGTGGTGGATTTAATGATTATGAACAACAATGTCAACTTGGAAAGCAAGTTGATGAGAGAGTCAAGGTGAGAAATTATCCAGGTTAAACATGATATTGTTGGATGACTCAGGATCAAAAGTGCCAATAGAGACTAGGAGCGTTCTACGTTGATTGGGGAATTGTTGTAGAACTTCTAACGCAGACATAGCACATGGTGCTTCTGCCAAATCTTCAACAATGTTGTAGTTCTGGGTGGCATGCGAGCTAGGATTAAAGGTATATTTATTGATAATTCTCTTAGGAGGGTGTAATATAGAGTCGAATGTAGGTTTCTCTATCTGAAGTGATCCAAATGGAGGATTGACAGGTGGAATACTAACGGAGGATGGTGAGGGATCTGTAGAAGTACCGTTAGTTGATTTTCACCTATCAGGTTTAAATGGAGTGTCATAAGTCATAGAGAGAGTGGTTAAATCAATCTCGTTGAAGAGATAGATATGAGAACTTGTTGAGGCTTCATTGTGAGAAGGGTGTCTAGAACTGCCCCCTGGAGAGGGGGTTTCAGCAACCATAGATTGTTGTTGAGGAAAAGGATGAGTAAGCATGGTGGGTTGGGAATTCCCCTTAAACATTTTGGCCACTTCATTGCGATGTGGATAGTCTCAAGTGTAGTGATCATCACCACAAATAAGACATGGGAATTTCGTCTTCTGTTGTGGTTGATTTTCGTTAGCAGGTGGTGGGTTTTGAGCTTTAGGTTGTTCATTATTGTTCTTTTTGGTTTTTTTCTTTGTCTTATTCTTACCTCCATATTGTTGTGAAGAGGCATATTGTACTGCATTCACCTCAGATATTTGAGTTGGAGAGGAGGTAGAGGAAGGTGCGGTCAAACTAGCAGTGGATGTCGGAGAAAATCGATTAGTTGTTCCAGTCGACTGGGATGGATATTGGGTTTTTATAGAGCCAATAATTCCATCCGAATGTGATGAAGACAAAGGTTTGGATGGATCAGTAGTGGCACGAGTATCATTTGGGATCAACTTGTACAAAGTACTAGACTGTGAGTAAACCAAATCTGAGTACTGTGCCCTGGCAATGGATTCCTCTTCGGTGACAATGCCACCCATAGTGACGTCACAAGCGATCGGGGGTAAAAGTGATTTTGTAAACCATTCCACCAATAATTGGTTAGGAATGATCTCTTTGATCAACCTTCGTCGTTGCCTCCACTCATGAATATGATCATAGATGTGCACAAAGTTAGTCTGACGAAGGGAAGTCAAGATTTCAGTACCTGTCTTGTATCTAATGGGTAGTTGAAAATGTGTGAGGAAGGACATGGAAAGGGAGTTGAAATATTGGAAAGAACCACATGGTAGTTCAATACACCACTTGGCTTTTGAGCCTGTATGTGTTCGTTGGAAAATACACAAACGTATAGAATCATCCATTAAGGATTTGGATGAACACCACAAATGGAAAGACATCACATGGTTATTTGGGTCTTCCCCAGGTTTTTCGTGAAATTTCAAAATATTAGAAAGGAGTTTAGTCGGAATCACTGGCCAGAATGGATAATGTAATATAGGATCATTAGTCAACCGAGATAAGTCTGGGAGATCCAGGGTAGCAAGGAATGGTAGTTGTTGATTAACTTGAGGGTGATACTGGTGTGGAGTAGGAACACCAGTAGGACCATAAACTGGATTAGGTGGATAATTGTAACCAATGGGTCCTCCTGCATATGGTTGTTGCTGACCAGAGTAGAGAGGATTCGAAGAGGGTTGAGAAACATTTGGGAGCAAAGGAGAGCCTGATGGATTATGAGGATTATAATATGGATTTGGTGTTTTCCCATAAGGGGGGTAAACATTTTTTCCATAAGGAGGATAGATATTAGACCCTGAGAAAGGGAAGGTTGTTATAGACCTTGTGGGTTTTGTCCCCCAAAGAACTATGGGTTTCTTGGGAAAGGGACGTTCCATGGATTGGGTGTTGTACAGGCATTTTGTCCAGAAGGTTGAGGATGGGCTCCAGTCTGAGGCTTCCCCCTAGCATGAGGTTTCCCTTTAAACAAAGGTTTCCCACCGAGAGGAGGATTCCCCCCAAATGGAGGTTTCCCTCCAAGAGGACGTTTCCCCCCAAACAGAGGTTTCCCTCCAAGAGGAGGTTGCCCCCAGAAAAGAGATTTCCCTCCAAATGGAGGTTTCCCTCCGAAAGGAGGTTGCCCCCTAGCATGAGGTTGAGTTCCTGGATTTTGGAAACCAGATGTAAACGACTGACTGGTGCCACTTAATGGATTAGAGCCACCAAGACCAGTTCCTCCGAGTTGTTGTAAAGGTATCGAACTTCCCGGTATAACCTGGGTAGTATTGACAATGGAAGAATTCAATGCTCTATACCCAAGGGGAAGGGACGAGGAAGTTTGAGATGAAAGTGGTGTACCAATGGGATCTTAGCTAACCACCACATTACCGGTAGGAATAGTCGCAACATGAGGTACCATCGTAGAATGGGCCATTTGGAGAGAAATAGTGGAACTTGGACCAAGAAACTGCATGTGTGGACCAACGGATGGTACGATGGAACTAACGGTTGTACCAGTGAAATGATCTAAAGGTATGGTATAGGTAGTATATGTTTCAGGTAATTGAGATACAACAGGTATATCATCACCTATGCTTAATCCGTAAATTTCTTGCACCGTGAAAGGTGGACTTCGAATTATATCAGTAGTCCAAAGTGGGTCTCTAACTTGAGGGCCTGAATGAGGGCTAGTGGGAACTTCAGAAGGATTAATGACATCAAGTTCTCCAGTTGAATTCAACTAGAGAAAATTCCTCTCATATCCTGTAGGAATGTGGAAAGCCTCTATAGAGTCCGAAACAATTCAAAAATTCTCTAAAGAGGTGGAAACTTCCTCCTGTGAGGTTATAATGTCATGGACCTCACTCTGTTGAGGAGAGCCCTCTATAGAATGAGGGGGTAAAGGGGTAGATTCTTCCATATTTTATGGGGGAAGGCCCAGTACCCTACACAAATGGTGTGGAGCATCGATGTTGGCAGAAGCAAAAGTTCGATGGAAAAAATCTATGGACAACTAACGACAAAGGAACAACATACACTAATCAAATCTAGGAATCAAACCAAGAAAAAAAACCTTCTCTCGATGACCGTACTAGTTGGTGATGAAACCCAACGTCGTGTGATCAAGTCAAGAAGGGGCTAGGATATGGTGGTACAGTTACGATGGTGACCTACTTAACGGACTTATACCTTGGTGCAAGATTCCATGCAGTAATTGTGGATTTACCCTCCAAGGAGCCTGAGTGAGTTTGACCAATGTTTGTTACAGGTACATTGAGACTTCCCTTCACTATCACCTTGTGTAAGTAATTAAATATTATGGTAACTAAGGACACCAACTCGCAGCCAACCCCTGGGTGGGTACAGTCGACAGTCTGGTTTGAATGTATGAGCAGGATACAAGTCTGAAATCCTTCAAGAGAACTAAGGACAAGTGGACCGGTAGACCTCCAGAGGACCCTAAACGAATTCAAAGTTCATGAAGCACTGATACCAAATGAAACCAACTGAACCTCAAGAAGAACCCTCAATATATGATCTGACCACTACAAGTAGTTGAATCACGGAGGGATAATCTCCGTAACTCTCCCGAATGCGACCTCGTGTGTAACCCCTGTGTGAGAGGGGGATCCCATAAAGACTATACGAAAATTGGATTTTTATCTCCCTATTGCAAGATGCTAAAGTTTGTTTTGAATACTTTGGAGATTTGTACTCACACCCTAATCCAAATTTCTATTCCTAGTCTAATGTTGGTGGAAGATCCTAAAAACAAAATGTTCTAGATAAATTTTAATTAGTGTTAATTTTGCAGTTGTTCTTTACTCAAAAGGTGTATGACAATAAAACTGATGGTATTATGACTCAATTCCCAAAAATATGCATAATAAATGATAAGTAGTCCTTTATTTCAATGAATTCTTATTTAAGGGAAAGAGAAAGATGTTCTTTTTGTTTTCAAACACTAAGATGCAGAATCCTCAATCAATTTGTTTTTCAATCAAATCCAATGTAATGCTAAAATCTCATAGAATTCCTTTCTAATATCCAAAAAACAATCATAAAAAGTATCATTTTTCTTTATGTGTGAATGATAATAAATCTGATATAAAACTTCCTATGTCATCCAGATTGCAAATTCAACAAGGTTTAGACAATCAGAAGCAAGTTACACACAAACAAAAAACACACTCTCGTTTTGATAAAACAAGAAAGACAAAGATGACAAAAATTTGCAAAAAAGAAAACCAAAAACTCAAAAAGATTGAAAATGTCTTGGATAAGATGACCTCAAAGATCAAATGGAAAGGTGCATAGACCTTTGAATCTCCTCACGAAGGCTTCTACTCAGTCAGATAAATGAGAAGAAAACAAAAAGTTAACTCTAAATCAATAAAGACAAAGAGTGACTTCAAGGAAAGGAAAGAAAATGTCAAATTTTCAAACAAAAGATGATCAATTCTTAGAAAACAGGGTGTTGAAGGCTAGGACCAAGATGTACTGAGGTTGTAAAAATCTCAAGCAAGTGCTAGAATCAAGAAATGAATTTAGAGAGTGAAAACCCTGGAAGATTTCTCACAGAAAAGGGGCAACGCTCTGGTGTAAAGGGCACCAGAGTGTTCCAATGCTCCATGTAAGGCCAACAGGGAGCAACAACGCTCTGATAGCAAGAGAAGGGGATCGCTAGGCTCTCAAAACTCAGAAAAATGCCTAGAAATTCAAAGTTTCAAGCAAACTCAGTCAATTAGGGTGAATGTGATGTCAGAAAGAGGCAATCAATCAGATCTAAGAATTAGAGACACGGTGTGGAGAAGGTCAAAGAATGAGCAAATACCAAGACAATACCTAGGAAAGGAATCAAAAATCAAAGCTCCTCCCCAGTGGAGTTGCCAATTTCTGTTACAGGAGAATCCCCCAGTGGACAAGTGGATTTCCTCTTGGATGCTAGACCCATAACTCCAAGATATAAAGTGGTATTTTGGACACTGACATTCCTTTATCATAAGGCTAAACTATCCAATAAGAAGAGGGAATAAAGGCAAGTACCTTTTTATCGACGTTTGTCCTTGCTCGCTCTAGGCTGATCTTGATCTCCAAGTTTAGTTGAAGGTCCTGTGGTACAATGAGAAAGAACAATAATACTTCCTTCTCTACTATGATTAGATTTATAATGAATCTATGAAATAAACAAGTTCATATACACAAACTTTAAAGGAAGCAGGCCAAGCATGAATTTATATTAATGAGAACAAATTATTTCTTACAACCATGGATGTAGTGCAACAGCTTCACACATAATGTTGATGATTCAATGATATCTCCCTTATGAGATCATAAGTTAGATGCTTTACAATGTCTCTCCCCTTCACCATGAGAATTCCTCCTTATATAGGCTTGGATAGGCCTAACCACTTGAGAGATATTTGGGATAAGTTGAGGATTCTTCTCCTTTAGTTGAGGATCTTCCCTAATATCGAGTCTTGACCTCAGATTCAAATCCAACCACTTTCAGAGATTGAGGGGATTCTTCCCTGATTTCCCTCAACAAACCAAAATTTACCCAAAAAAGGGGCAATGCTCCCTCTAAATGGGGTACAGAGCATTCCAACACTCCCCCAAAAGAGGGTATAGAGCGCCAACACTCCCTAAAAAGGCATAGGGGAGCGCTCCCTTCCAAAAATTGACTTTTTAGTGTTTTTTTCAATGGAAAAAGACTTGTACTTTTTGTCAAATGATTTATCCTCTTCAAAACTAGTCTTTGAGGTGTCTTTCAAGTGTTCTTGACAACAATATGATATTTGTGACTCTTTTGGATGAAATGTGACACTTACGACATTTGGTAATGATGACACTAGGCCATCATCATAGTGAGTAATTTTGATGTTTAACAGTTGTAGGTATTCTATGTCTCTGCTTCCCTTTTCGGGACCTTGTTATGTTTGCTTCCTTGGAGGTCTAGTCAATAGGAGTCCTCTCATGGGAGGAGGTTGAACTTCCTTCTTAACTAATGAGACCTGGCCTTCTTTACACCCCTTCATTTGGAACTCTATTGTTTTGGCTTCTTCAAAATTCTCAGCTAATCTTGTTTTGGCAGCCCTCTTCACAAACATGGAAATAGAAGATGGGAGAGCATTAGCATATACTTTGATTTGCAACACCTTAGGGGTGTATCTTCGGGTTAAAATTTGTTCAGGATAGTGGTGAACTATTGATTAAAGTATTTAACCTTCTCCTTAGAACTCATCGTGGTGGCGAACAACTAGGCCATTAAATCTCCTGTAGTGGTTTCTTCTGCAAATTTATCTAGAAAATCCTTTTGAAACTTTGTCCAACTAGTTATGGACCCTACAGGTAATTTAAAATATCACGTCAAGGCCAAATTCTCAAAAGTATAGGGGAAAATATTGCATACTACGTCTACATGTTAGACATTAATCATCCTGATAGATAGTATGAATGTTTTGATATGGTCTTCAGGGAATCCTGAGGTTTCACTATCAAATTTAGGGAGTAACTTTTCTGGATGTCAGGGAAGGTTATGTACTTGTCTGGAGATGGCCAAAGCATCTCTTTCCAACCAAGGTTGATTATTATGAGGTGGGTTTACCCTTTCTTCATTATGATCATTATTATATTCCATGTCGTTCTACCCCAAAATTGAGCATTCTAAGTTAAATCCTTCCTCGTCGGAGAAGACATCGGGCTCGGAGCAGTTATCGTTTGGTGTTTTAGGTATTATATTAAGAGGATGTTCGATTTCAGTGAGGGTGAAATCTATCATGTCTTCTACTATGTGAACGAAAACTTGGTCGGGGGTATCGACCACTAGTATGCTTACTTGTTTTATACAAGGAAGTAATAGAGCTAAGGGAAGTGCTCTGATTTGTCGGGCGTAAGATCTTGTGATTCTTCCGAACTGGTTCAACTCCTCGTGAGGAATAACATAAGATATTTCAGGTAATATATGGTCTTCCTCTTACGGGGGAAAGTTACTCATTTTAGGAATACTCAGTGTGTGTGGGTTGTCTTGAGAATGAATAACCACGCATGTGGGATGTTTCAAATCTATAGGATGTGCGAAATATTATGTCAAAAATATTGTTAGCCATTCATTCTTTAGGCCCTCCTTCTAGCGCCAATTATGTTGAGGGGTCCTAAATCCCTTTAAATCAACAGTAGGAACCAAACAATCCACCGAGGCCCAATTATACTATGTAGTGTTTAATGGTGGAATGGTTCTCCAGATCTTGCGATCCGACCAATTAATCAATGGGATTTACGTAGTGATTGACAAGATGTCTTCTTGTGAAAGATCCTCCTTCAGTTTGAAAATTCTCTTTTTGTAGTTTCTCTTATAGGTGGGACCGATACAAGATAAATGCTGGTATAAACCAGCTAGGTAACAAGGGGAAATGCTTAACTACCGAAGAAGGCTAAGCTTGGGATAACCCTCATGCTCAAGCATGCAGACAATGATTTGTAAACCTATAACACGCCTAGTAATAATACATTAACCTGCTAGTGTTCGAATCATTGACTGAGATACAATTATCAGAAGAAAACATACATGTAATAAATGATGGCAAGAAAAATAGTTTCCTTAGCTCTAATCATTGATCACACATTAACACAACGATTTACTTCTCATCATTAGAGACAAGAACTATAAAAATATTGAATTGGATAACTTATAAACATATTTAGAGGCTCTTACTCGTTACAACATCCATTCATGAGATAAAATCATAAATAATTCCTCTCCAGATCCAATCACACACGTTTTTTTATGAAAAATGAACATAAACTTGTCTCTAGTCCTAAACCTGAATTCTCAATTAAGGTAGCTCCGAAATAGTTCTTTACAAATCCAAAAATGAGGGTCTTTGAAAAAACCATCGACCTTATCTAACAGGTCGATCCTCTTATTTACAACATATTATTAACTAAAAATAAATAACAAAAGTGCAAGGTAAGTAAAACAAAAACTTGGCTCATGGCGCTTTCATTTATCAGTATTCTAAGATTCATCAAATGGTTTCACTTCGGTGGGTCACTCTTCTCATACTCTGACCATTTGAAAAATATTTCCTCGCACATGTTGGCATACAGGAATCTGTGTTGGTCCATCGAGGCCAAAAGGATCTCCTTTATATCCACTACCTATGCCCAATACTTGATTACTTTAGCACTTAACTGTTGCAGAACTGTCCGAGCCTTGATCGAATGTTCTGTGAACAGTTGTACTTGACCTAGAGCCATGCTCACCACCTTTTCTATCTTCGTAGCCCACGATGAGTCTTGTTCAACATATAGTTTGAATATGTCATGCAAGTCGACAAAGTCATCAGGTGTGTCGAATTCTGGCAGGTCGATGTCTCTCATCGCCCGGTTGATCTTGGTCCAGCTCCTTTCACACTCGTCCCATTTCTCTCGGATTTCGTGATGCGATTCTTGGGCCATTTTCACCAAGTATTTGACCAACTTCTTTATGTGATCGACGTTTCTATTTCTTAATACCCGATTGTCGTTCTCTTCGACGTCTTGACCCTATTGAACCACGTTGATGTAGTCGATACTTTCCACTGCTTGGTGTTATTTCTCATACCATATTTCTCATACCATATTTCCATATCCTTTCACGTTGCCAACGCCATGAGGGTGTCTTCTTGGAAATCAGCTATACCTGCAGTGAAAAGTTTCCTCTCATTCATGAATTTACTGTAGGAATCCTAGAATTTGTTTCTCAAGAACACCGTGGCCTGTGTGGAGTCCTGATAATATTTCTCCAAATGGCGTAGATGCTCCAACTCCTTCAGTGCAGTGGCCAAATCCTCTTCATCCTTCCTCGCTCTATCCAAGGTGGCATCTGTGATTTCCATCCCTGTGCCGATAAGCTCGGACATCTTGGCATGATCCATGCTAATCAATATTTCCTTTGTGATGATGAGGATAGAGCAATCCAGAGTAAGCCTCCTCTTTTTGGTGGTTCTCTTCATGATGGATTTCCTCTTTCGGTCATAGGAGATGTCTTGTATATCAATGACCTCATCCATGGGTTCAAGTATTTACTTCTCTCCCTAGGTAAGCATGTTTCCCAGCCTCCCGATGGTGTATATCTATTCAAGATTGGGTTCTTGAACCTCTTTTGTATGTTCTAAAAGTTCAACCTCTAGTTTTTTCTCATCGGGAGGTAAAGTATCGGTGAAAATGGATGCATCAGGGGCAGGATCGGTACTTACTGGATAATTGGCTGTTGAGATTTTGATCTCTTGCTATGGAATTTCCTCTTCTTGTTCACCCGACCCTAGCTTTCCCTTCAGGATGTCCACTTGGCTCCTCGGTGCATCGAGTAGCTCAATTTCTAAGACACTTTCGACCTCCTGGTCACTCTATGGAAGGCTTTGAACTTGAGCATCAGGGGATTGGTAAGACGGTTTCTTGGGTTCCTTTTCCTCTGTGATTTGCACTGGAGTCACCAACCTATGAATTCTCCTCATCATCATAGATCGTTATTAAGTCGTGTAGGGGTTTTGGTGCACTTTCTCTCCCTGATGTCCTCACTATATCTGGCTGAGCTAAAATGTCACCTAGTGATTTGGCCTGTGGTGTTGAAACTTTAGGGTTATCTAACCTGGTGATCTCTTCAATTTGTATTAGCTCTGGGTCACTTGGACCTACCCGACTTTTGATTGGGTTGTCGGCAGGGACCCTTGTCATTTATATGAGGTCTGGGTCATTCTGTAGTTGATTAATTACTCTCTGTGCCTGTTCCATTAGGAGAAATCCCTTTCCTTGTGCCTCTAGTTTCATAGACAATCCCCTGTTCTGCACCTCTGTTGCCTCTGCAGCTCTAATTTCTTCCCTGGATCTGAGGGCCTCTTGAGGCGACTTCTCTATTGTTGTCACTTGTTCATCCATGCTCATGGCCTTGAACCTAGTCATTTTTAGGTTGGCCATCCTTTGCACCACCTCATCCCGGTCCTGGGCATTCTTTGTGAAGACTTCATCTTCGAACTTTCCGTGAGCATACGACCAGCAGGATGACACCTGTAAAGTATGTTCCAAGATGAGGCACTTTGTATTGTGCTTGCGGAATCGTCCCATTGGGAATGTGAATTTGAGTTGGCTCAGCCCTTCTTGTTTGGCTTGAGCAGTATATTTTACCAAATATAACCCTACATGGAAACCATAGGGTATGAAATCCCATTTCTTGTCTTTGACCAGGGTGGCGTTGTAGCCTTGGAATATGGTCTAATAACATATTTATCCTACGATGATCCGGTCTAGGACATGAGCTCGTTGGAGATGTGGTGCTATGGTGGCTCCGAACACCCTAAAGTAAGTGGAAAGCTCATCCAAATACCAATGGCCTACCTTGGATATCATTTTCTTGGTTGTCGTCGATAGCCTCAGACATTCCTTCTTAAAAAGAATGAAATAAATTTGAGTAATGAATTCATCGTATATGATGGAGTAAGATTTATAATACTTGTTTTCCGATCAGCCATTGAGTTCAATTCCCTCTTAACCTGAGTAATTTTCAAAGCTAATAGATTCAAGATAAGTGCCCAAATAGTTTGGGTGGATCGGTTCATCAACTTGTTGCTAGGAGAGTATATTTTACGTACAAGTTTCACAACAAGCTCGAAATCTCCAAAAACAATAAGTTGACCACAACCTAGATTATAGGAGTTTTGCCTAATAATGAATCTTCGAATTTAGTGACATTGTTTGTGCAAGAAAACTCCAACCTATAAGAAAAGTTATGGATTTTCCCCACAGGATAGTAAAAGATAATTCCATCTTCATTACCTTCATTAGAGCATGAACCATCAAAGTGCATTTTCCACATACCATCGTTTAAATCGTTTTGTTCCAAGGGAATGTTATCCTCCTCGGAAAAGATGGAATACACCCCTAGGTCCTCTTCGATATAATTCACATTAGGTTGTGGGACACTCTCTATGCAAGGTGAAATCCTCCCCTCTCGAAGGACTATGATGTTTTTACCATTCCGAGGAATGAATAAGTGTGTCCCGTTGAGTGAGAGGTATCCGCTCGTCAAAGCTTGCCAATCTCTTCCTAAAATGATTGAGGAATTTCTTATTGTCATATCAATTACCTGAATACTAAGGGTTGTCCTTATTTTAAGGTGTGCACACAAAACTAAGGTCACATTTGTAATCTCACCTATGGTCTTTTTTTGTAGACTATTATAAGAGAGAATGCCCTTGGCATTTTCATTTGTACAAGACAAGCCTAGCTCTTCCATAATAATATCTGACATTACACTTGGGCCTAAACCACTGTCAGTAAGAAAACAATGGGCGATATTATCCATAATTTTTACAGAAATATAAAAATTGGGAGTTTTTACAGGGTATCTAAAGTTATGTACACCTACTTTATTTACAAACGAATCCTCTTCATTTACCTCTTCAGAGAGGTTGGCTACAAAAAAATCATTTCCTTCCATGAATTGTTTTAGATGCCTCTATTTTTCAGGGATGACAACCATGTATAGAAGGGAAACATCTTCTTTGATGTTGGCCAAATGATTTGCGATATTTTATTTGGAAGAGGGGATAGGGGAGGTAGTTCATTGACTGTCAGGAATCTTGGGAACCTGAATAATAGAAGTTGGTGAGGATGAGATCGGGATAGAAGAATTGCGAGGAGGATCATATTTACCCTTGGGAGCATAGGATTTGTTCCTAGAATTGATGATCATGACATCTTCTGGATCTACAAAATCTAGGACAATGATGGTAGTTTCTAGTATTTTACCAAATATCTTATCTTTGACACTCTTCTTTACATGACATGTGGTTTCCTTGTGGTGTTCCTCGCAAAATTTACACCAACTCTGAGGCATGATAGATTTAGGATGAAAAATGTTTTCAATTGGATTTCTAAAAGGGAGTGCATAAGAGGATGAAGCTCCAAGGGTGAGAGGGGAGACATTTCCCTTTCACTCATATGCTATCATACGATTATTCATGTCTTGTAAAAGCTGTAAGAGGGCGGACATGTCTGTCTTTTTAACTGATTCTCCCTGAGGAAGACATATTATTTCAAGTTGTTCTTAATACTCTAAACAAGTATGCAGAGCAGAATCGAGGTTATCAATGGAGTTTTCCTCAAGCCTATGACAGTAAGGGGAAGGTAATGCATGAAAGTGGCTTGGTTATGAGGTCGAATGAGTTCAAGGATTTGATTGCATAACTTGGTGAAATGCAAGTTGAAGGACTTGATGGTCTCACCATCCTTATAGGTGATGTTATTGTACTCCAGTAACTGCTTAGTTGGGCTTTTCGATTACCCATAGGTGGATTTTAACCAATAGAATAACTCCTCCCAAGTAGACATAATCTTAGGAGGAAGGTCGAAGAAATCGGCTGCAACCCTTCCTTACAGGGAATTGACAGATAAGAGCATGAAAGTATCATTGTCATTGGCTCTTATGTTGTGATAGGAATTAGAAAATGCCACCAGGTGTTCATTTGTAGTGACAATGTTGTTGCCCAAAAACCTAGGAAGATGCTATTTAAATTTAGGAAGTGGACGAGTAACAGGTGCTAGGTTAAGAGGAGAGGAAACATGCCATGGTGTGGTTGTAGCATCTTCTTCAAATTGAAAAAGTCCATAATTTTTAATGACCTTGGTGGGGTTTTTGGTAGATTGGACAGCGACATGGTGACTATATAAGCTACCAATCACCGATGAAGCTGAAGAACGAGAGGAGGAATCACTTCCAGTGCCACCAAATCCACCACTAGATTCCATCTTGTGGATGATAGGTAAGGGAGATAAAGACAAACTAGATGAATCAGATAAGGTTCTTCTTAGATCACTTTGTTGGGTCGATAACACAACGTTCCATCTTCCTATCACAACAATAGGATTAATTTCAGGTCATAAGCCTCTTCTTCTCCTAGAAACACGAGGGTCTAAGGACATGAAAAGAAGGTCAAAGATGAAGGAAAAATAAGGTTATTGTTGATTTTTAGGTTGTCTACATCTAGCTTCCCAGCGTTCTTGGGCACTTATATCTCGTTCAATTGCTACCCATGAATGATTAAGCTCAACCCGAGTATAAGTAATTTCTAAAATGGTGTTAAACAAATTCAAAGCAATGTTTGTCTGATCTTGAAGACTGGGCTCAATATTGGGCTCCCTTGCAACAAATACAGTCATTAAGAAATGAAACAGTCAAATAATCAATATCATAAAAATAGATGTATTCAATAATAATCAAGCATAAAAATCAACTAGATATATATTGAAGATATCCCCAGTATGGTTGCCAAATAAATGTTGAGGAAAAGATATGAAATGATCTTAATCAAGAATTTTCATATATTACTTGTCTAAAGAAAGATAGATGGGGATATCACGCTATGTTTATACCAATAAAAAATTGTTTCCTAATTCACAAGTATTGATTACAAGTGCTTAGACTGATCGTTTTCATAAATGAAAGTCTGCTGGAAAATTCATTATTTATGTAATTTTATGAATATAACAGATGTTGAAATAAATATAGAGAGAGAAGTAAAAACAACAACTCAATAATCAAAATAGATGAGAGATAAACCAATCGTTTATTCCATTCCAATTTATCAAATGAATTGTTCTCTTTACAAAATTCCCCGAGGAAGTTTGTACCAAATTCAAACTTAGATGTCCCCAATGAAAACCATACAAAAGGACTTCTGACATAAAGTAAAAAACTGAACTTTAAAAGTTGGATCCACTTGCACAGATTGTTTCCCACTCGACTCTGCACAATAGCCTTTATCAGTCATGAACTTTAATTCACAAACATACAAGTGTACACAGACTATCAAAGATAGATCAACACCTTTGAAAAACAAGTGTCTGAATGATGTAATTCAGCCCTGAATCTTGTTTTCTACAATAGGACCCTGCTATCATAAAATATAATTAGGCGTTCAATGAATTAAAGAATGAATGAAAACTGAATTATCTCAATAAAACTCAAAGAACAAACCTTAGTATGTTTCTCCTTCTACTCTCCTCCTGTTCCTCCTTTTCCTTTTTCCTTTAAGAAATTAGAATTAGTTGAAGTAGTTGAACTACTTCTTCAGTTAAGTTAACTAAAACTCAACCAAAATTTTAGTTAAGGGGGAAAAGTAATAAAATGATAATAAGGGTTTTTAATAAATAATAACTAGTAGGTGGGACCCTGCGTGACTCCGTTTAGTTCTTTAACAAACATAACAAAATCAATTAATCAATAAAACAAATCCCTCCTTGTGTCTCCCATTATCACTCTCATAATTTGACAATTTATATCAATGATAATTGAGACCATATCCAAAAATATATTACCCATATATCCAAAAAATAGTGTGTTGTCCAAAATTTCAGAAGTCAACTGTTCTCAACAATGAATAAATACAAACATTTAAAAACCATATTTTCCACTCTTGGAGGCAAGCTTTCACTTGTTTCTACTGTCAGCCTTTGATCTATCTAAATTTTCCTTAGGTCATGTGGAGCCTTTAGGCCTAATCTCACTGATCACGTGAGAGAAATCATCTCTCAAATCCATGCGAGAGGACACGGATTTGGCAGAGTCATTTGAGGGCAAGGAGGGGGAAGTCACAGATTTTCCTTTGTCAGGAGCATGGTGGGCCTCAATTTTTAACCTTTTTCTTGAATGGGAACACTGTACTGGTGAGTGGATAAGGGCATCTTGGACAATTTGATTAACAGGTGGATGAGTAGGTAGAGACAAGTTAGGCCAACCAAGATGTTGGGAAACTGTTGGGTGAACAATCTCTTTCCATCCGTCGTTTTCAAGGACTTCAAGTTGTAGTGATACATGAGGGGGAACTGGGACACTAGGGACATGTGGGGCTTGGAAGGTGGGCCTTTCTGGCCTAGTTAGACCACTCCTTTCCCAATCCAGTTAAAAAATCCATCTTGAAATAGCTGGCCCTACTCTTTCGAGTCTGCATCAAAATGTATAGAGAAACTTGGCCTTCTATGTTCGACAACATAGGTATTCCAACAAAGGAAGAACACCTTCAGTAACCACTCACATAACCAGATCAAAGATCAACACACCGATGTTTTCACGTGGTAAAACCCCTACGGGGAAACATCCATAGCCCCAGCCAATGCAGCCACTTGGAGCAGTTTATTAATGCAAAGAAAAAATATTATAGAGAGATTTTACAAGAGAGTTTCTCACAATCGATCATCAGAAAATGACCCTCCATGCTCTTTAAATAGAGATCATGGACCAATCGGGTGTTAAGCCACGGATCAATGGCCATTAAGATTGAGGAGAGTATGAACCGTCGGATCACTCTATGTCGGGAAC
>ML783741.1:553890-621545 GCA_009831015.1 Picea engelmannii
GACGAACACCTTCAGTAACCACTCACATAACCATATCAAAGATCAACACACCGATGTTTTCACGTGGTAAAAACCCTACGGGGAAACATCCACGGCCCCAGCCAACGCGACCACTTGGAGCAGTTTATTAATGCAAAGAAAAAATATTACAGAGAGATTTTACAAAAGAGTTTCTCACAATCGATCATCGGCAAATGACCCTCCATGCTCTTTAAATAGAGATCATGGACCAATCGGGTGTTAAGCCACGGATCAATGGCCGTTAAGATCGAGGAGAGTATGAACCATCGGATCACTCTATGTCGGGAACATATCGTGACCGTCGGATTTCCTAACTACAAATGCATACTAATGCATACTAAAAAAACACACTTTTACCTAACGACATATTATACCAAGTAGATCTTAACTAACTCCTAAGTGTCTAAATATCCTAACATTCTAGGGCCCTTGTTCCAATATCCTCTTCCTCTGTTACCCTTTCCATTGCTACATCTACTGAAAAATATCATTCATGTATGCATTATTGATTAGCAAATATTTTCTTCAACAACCATACATGGCATCTCTTTTAAATATGAAACAAAGTTTGGTTCAACAACACATCAGACTCATGAAATCCAATCCATACAAATCATTTAATACTTGTCAATGAGCAGGGGGTGAATAAGGGCTCTGGGATATGTGAGGGATTGTATTGATCGAAAAGTGTTAAAATGAGGAGGGATAGATCATGCTTACTGCTCAACAAATCATCAAACAAACCATATCATAAATCAAAAGAATATATCATTGTAATTCATCCCTGTGTGATCCTTTAACTGTCAAAATACAGAGTTTATCTTAATTGTAATTTAATTTTAAGAACAGGGAGTGGATAGTGAATATGGGAAGGCGAGGAGACTTGTAATGTGCGAAAAGTGAGAGAATGGTAGGGAAAAGAATGGATATTGCTAATAAAACCAATTAAGTAATCCATAAAACAACTCTATATTCAATACAAAAGATTCCAATACCAATTAAAAAATTACTGTCTGTCAAAATTGTTCAGTGTTCCACATTCAATTCCTTCAAAATTTCTCAATTAACACAGTCTATAATCATACTCAGAATCAGTATGCCCTTCAACTGTCGTGTTACGAGAATACTTAGTTTCTTTCTTTTCCTTTTTTTAAAACAAAATCAAAAGAAACACACAGTCACATTGCTCCATCGCTATCCATCATATATCACTATAAAATATCAACCACTGTCTATAATTCACAATTTTCCCAAACAAAACATATACACATGTATTTTTTCCATATTGAACAGACTTTTTAAAACTTGCCTGATTTCATGCCTTTTATTATGTCAACCAATAAAACTTGCAATGCAACCATAATACAAAAACCGAGCTTCATCATTGGTGATGCACATTAAATAAAACATGCACAATACGTTCATAATAGACACACAATGAAACAATGAAACCACAGTGATCAAATTCCCTAACTTGTAATGATCCCAATTGGTCTAATAACATACAACAATCACCACTTCACAATTGATACCAAGCTGTAAGAACACAACGATCCAACGCATAACGAAAAATAGGCAACCCTATGACTGTACATTATCACTGACCCAATCAACCAATTTAATCAAATAAAACGAGCTAGGTTATCGAAACAATTGTCATAACAAAAGGAGGCAACCCCTTGACTATGTACTAATTCTCATACCTGATCACAACTTTCCAACCAAATCAATCAAATGAGTTCGATATAAGTACTCAAGGAAACTGTCATAACCACTCAACCAATCTATGAAAGTCAACAAGATGTCCGAAAAGAGTGTGAATAGTTGGAATTATCAAAATCCGGCTCTCTAACAAAGAATACACAAAGTGATCATGATTTTTCTCGATCATCAAAGCACAAAAAGACTAGAGGTCGAACATATAAATAATAGGCAGAGACCCTTCGACACACGCACGGTAGAACCACATGGATTCTTAAAACTCTCGGTTAGTGTAATGGTGAAACAGTTCAACGTCGGGCTGGATAGGACAACAATGCAGAGGAGAAACAAATTGCCACTGGACAATAACAAATACCCAGAACACACAGAGGCATAACCCTCGTTCAATTCAAAGACCGAATCAATGGATAACAATGCATGTGGGAATGTTGGCCCGAGACATAACTTATATCACCAGACCACCAAAAGTATATATTTTGGCATAATGGCCACCCCATAACCAACTTTGTTGGTGCCAATACCACAAGAATAATCCCACGACCAGGTGAATAACCCACGACCATGGCTATCGAAATGCACAGTAACCAGAAGGTAGTTCAAAAACATACAAAGAAACCCCATAGCAACTCGAATACAACCAGACATGGTTACCATAACTGTGAGGAAGCGGCTAACAAGTCTAGATAGAGAGAAACCCTCCAACAAAATACCCATAACTACTTAAAACGACAAAGAGCCATCATGGTTTTCACCACACAGAACAACCAACGAAAGCATAACTTCAACCAACCAATTTTTTCATTTGCAAAACGAATAACCACACAGTCATTTTAGAGAGAAGACCTATGGGTTTACATAGTTTCCAATCTATGGAAAACAAAAAACAACACATTATTGAGCCATCATTCATTCATACACAGAGAGAAATTCATGAATGGGCGAAAATAACCATACATGTAACCAATAGCTTTAAAAAGGACGAGTTGGATGAGAAGTTCCTTCCAGGCTTGAATCTCGGAGCTTAACCACCAACAAAACCAAATGAAACAATAACCATTATGGGGTGAGGATCCGATGGGAGAAGTATGGAGTGACATGCATTTACTGGACGTCTCTTCCATCTTCCTCTACACTCAATTTTGAAGTACACGACAACCAACAATCACCAATACCATTAACCATGCCATTAATTCAAACCATTAAAACTTGCGACCATATTGCTTGCCAAATGTGCCACCCAAAATTCATATTAACCATTGCCAAAAACATACCATACCATATATCAAGTGTGCTCAATATAACTCAAATATAATTCGCATAGCCACTAACCATTTCTAGTTAGGATTAACACTAACGTGTTCCATTTAAATTGCACATGACTTCTAACATAGTATAGTATATGCCCCTTCTTTTGGATTTTTTTATAAGTCTCTTTCCATTTATTTTGTTTGATGTTGCTACTAACTTATTTCTTGTGTAGGTGTAGCCAGGCAATAATCATGGTGACATAATAAAATGTAACAACTGGAATATAGATGCCAATCATAAGATAAAATTAAGCTTTGAAAAAAAGAACATCCATAAAATGCATCATCCACCTGTAGTTATACCAAAAAAACAAAGCCAAGACTGTATCATCAACCATATAAGACCCTGTAAGAAACATCGACAGTAGTATAAAATGTGTGATATGACTATTTCTCAGCCTCCAATCTACAAGGGGATCCCACCTACTAGTATTATATCTTATTAGCATAGTTTAAATAATAGGCTTTAGCAATACTTTGCTGGCGAAATTCCTCGTTGCGATTTTTATCGCCAACACTGTGCAGTGGTTGATGGCCATATGTTCGAATAGATATGATACCACTATAATAGACAAAGTATATGTTTGTATTAAAATTTATATATATACATATGGGTAAAATAATGAAGATGAGTAACACTTTTTCTTATTTTATGAATTTTTTTTTTAACAGTTTCTTCAGATTTCGGTAAACAAAAGTATTTTTTATATTTTGAATTTTACTTTACTGTAAAAAAAAAACTTGTGAGGAATTTCGTTAGCTTTCTACTACCTATTTTTCAATATATTTTATTGAGATTTGATATGTTAGTTTGGAAATTGTTTGACAGTATGTTCTTTAACAATGAAGGGAAAGATAATGCATTATTTTATGATGATGATGACTATAGTTTTTAATCTAACGGATGAATATTCTAATTTCTAGAATTTTTTGAAGTTGACCAATCTGAAAAAGTTACAGATTTTAAACACACGTTTTCCCCCACCATGTATCTATCTTAATTTTTACTTAAAAATAAAATCTAAAAATACCCTTTTGAAGAGAACAGTTTGAGGATTATGAATATAAATTTTCCATAATTTTCCACTGTGTATTTTTAGAGATATGGATTTTTCATTTCACTGAATCATAATCTCACCTAAAAATATTATGAATTGATTTTTTTATAAAATTAAATAAAATTAGATAAAAACAATGAAAATGAAAACAAATTATATCCAATGAAAGTAGATTCAATTTTAAAAATGTTGGTATCAATTCCAAAACTAAATTCTAAGTATTTGTAGGAGTTCACTACCTCCAAAGATCAAGTAAGCTAGAGAGAATTTGCAGTTTCCTTCAAACAGTCCCATTTTCAGGTTTTCGGTTGAAATAGTCTTTTGGCCAAAACCTACTTTTTAACAGATTCCGTTAAAAATAAACCTTTTGGTCGAAATATTCTTATCGTAGGAAAAAAACTCATCCAAAAAATATTGTACATGAATTTCAAGGGTTTCGTCAAGGCATCCTTCAATTTGACGTGAAAATTTTTGGCCAAAAATATTCCTAGCAACATTTTTTCGGCCGAAAAAATTCCACTAAGAATTTTGGAGACCCAATTCTCACAAAAGTGTTACCCATATTCATGATTTTACCCATATATATATATATATATATATATATATATATATAGAGAGAGAGAGAGAGAGAGAGAGAGAGAGAGAGAGAGAGAGAGAATTTAGTGTCCCATGTTACAATGAGGGTCCTTGTTGGCCCTTGACCAAGTTTTGGGAGATTCTTGGTCATGTTGACCTATTTTGGACTTCGACAGCCTGTCGAAGGAGGAGCGCAAGAAGAAGCGGAGATCACAGGATCTCGGCCCCTTTTTGGGTCCTTTTTGGGTTTTTGGGATTATGTAACGGGATTGGGATGTCGGCCCATCGATTTACCCATGCTTAGGCCTATTTTGTAATATATAAATAGATGTCTAGGAAATGTAAGGAGAGGCATATATGTGATGTTAGGCCCCTAGTCGGATGTGAATGTATGCTAAGTGCAAGTAGAGTCTGTAAGTGATTTGTGCATGACTGTAAGAGACATGTATAGCTAAGTGCAAGTGGTTGTAACGGACAATGGAAGGCTTTGTGATGTAACGGAAGGAAGAAGGATCTAGTGAGCTACGCAAATCTTTTGTCCTATGCAGAGAAGTGTTCAGAGGCTTTGTGTATGTAACCTATTAAGAATCTCATAAAGAATAAGAGTTGGTGGACGTAGCCCCAGGGTGGGGGTGAACCACGTAAATACTATGTTACTCCACTCTGTGTGATGTTATGATGCTTTTATATGTCATTTGCTAAGTGCTTTGAGATGATTAGATAAATATTCTTATGCTTAGTGCTAATGATATGTGAGAATGTTAGATTTGATCTGTATGAATATGTTTAGTGCTTGATCTGCTAGATCTGATCTATTTACCTATGTTAAGTGATTAAATACATTAGATCAGTGTGAATGTTACAAAGCTTTGTTTTATCAACGAAGTAGATATTGATTTCATATTGAGGAACTGATGGTGCTAAGTTCTCTATTAAGTATCATAATCACATATCCATGTCCCAGCTAAGGTTGTAGACACCTGAGTCTCGCAACCACCCCTGCCTCTACCTCGGGTGAGACTTCATCTGCTTCACAGGTGTTTCTGAAAGAGCTGGTAGTTAGGTTTTTTTTGGTGTGTTGTTGTAGCATTGAACCCTGGGCCTTCCCCTATGCCAACAAATGGTTCTATTGGCTGGACCTGAAACTGTGATTGCTGGGAACTGAGAAAGAAGAAGCTTTGTGCAAATATTCGTCCTAAAGTTGTGAAACCTTCGTGCATAGATCTGTTTCCCTAGTGCACAGTATTTTACTTAACCTGTGAAGATTTGTGCCAAGAGGAAGGTTAGATATGAAGAAAAGAGGTCGGATCTGAAGAAAAGAGGTAAGATCTGTAAGCTTTGTGCTTTGATAAAAGTAAGAATAGTAGGAAAATTCTAGATCTGAAAAAATTGTACTCTGTAAAAGTAAGATAAGTGGAAATTTTTGTTTCTAAAGTATGGATCTAGGTATGTTTGATAGGTTCTGTGCTAGCTTGAAAACTAGGGAACTAATATATGAAAGAAGGATTGATATGAGTAGATCTAACAAGAATAGTGAAAGATATTTTATACCTATGGATAGAAAGAATGTTTGGACTAGCAAGTGGATGCAGGATCCTAGAAAAAATTTGTTGTAGGTTAGCTCCTATGGTCCTAGTGCGCAGTACAGGAGAAGTTGGGGATAATTTAAAAGAAAGAGAGGATTAACCCTCTATTACAGTTGCAGAAGACCAAGACATATTGCTAAGGAATTCCATGGAAGAAGACCTAGTTGTCTTTGTTGCAAAGCTATGGAACATGAAGTGTTGGATTGCCCTATAATGATTGCTAAGCTTGAAGGAATGAATCTGAACTAGGAAAACCCTAAGGAAGATCTAGAAATAGCAGAATCCTAGAAAGAATCAAAGAAAGTATTGTTACAAATGAAAGAAACCCCGAATGACCACCGACATGTTAGATTATCAAAGATCTTCAAAGAAAAAGAATGCATCAAAGCAAGAATAGGAGACTTCAACATTGATTGTGTTATGGATGAAGAGAAACCAGTGAATATCATGACAGAGAGAACTTGGGAAGCTATAGGGAGGCCTGCTATGATTCCTTCATTAGGAGGAGTAGGATTATTTAGAGGAAAATTAGTAAACCTATGTGGAAGGCTCACTCAGATACCTACGAATGCCAATGGAACTTCTACAAAAGAATATTTTGAGATTATTAAATTTAATGAAGACAATGCCCCATTTACCGTGTTACTAGGAAAACCTTGGATTGATAGAGATCAAGCCATACGAAAGGAAGAAGAAAACGTCCTGGAGCAGAAGAAACAAGAATTAAAATATTTCATGACCAGAAGGATCACACACTTGATTGAAGAACAAGAGAACAGATCGAAGATATTTAACACTAGAGGCCTAGATGTCGAAGCTGCAAGAACATTATAGGACTCACAAAAGACTGAAATACCTACCCCAAATAAAGAAGAGGTACTACCCCTGAATCCTAGGAAATAATCTCAATCGTGTGTAGTGACTATGTCAAATGAAGATAAGAATCAGAATGGAAAAACACATACCAAGACGAAGCTCACTGGAAAGAAGGATAGAAGTCTAAGTAAGAAGAGGGCTAAGATTGAAAAGTTACAGAAACTTCCAGAGGGAACTTCACAGGAGGGAAATTTGCAAAATTGGAACTTCGTCAAGATATAAGAACAACGACACATGGCACTTCACCGTGGTGAAGAAATATAGTTGTTGGGGACATTATAACCGTTCAACTGCTACCTCGAATGGGTAGAAAGGAATTTAAGTCTTGACACCAGACCGTTGGACCACGCCATAATGGAATGAACAAAGTTAATGAGGCTTCATACCCATTGCAAGAGACTTGTTGCTGAGTTACCTATTTATCTCATCATGCCATGCACTGAGAACACTTTTGCTAACCAAGAGTTTGAGCCCGCAGACTAAGTGAATTGTATACAATGATCATTACACTCTTGTTGTTTATTCTACTGCAGTGTCTAAGTCAAATTGACCCCGATCTAATTAATCCCGAGCACATATGTTCGAGGAACTCAACGTAGTCAAATAATCAGTGACATAAGTACTCCTTGACCTGATGACTAAAAGAGTCATGTCAAAGAGAGGATTATCCACAGGTGTACAAGCATCATCCACAAAAGGACTGACAACCTCTCCGTCGACTGCTCGAGACAGACCATCTTGACCGTCAGATGAGAAGCAAACTAAGCACAAGGATGATCTCGTGAATGCTAAGTTGATTCTAAGCATATTACCCACCTCTATACCACCTCTGAGTGGTGCAATAAATCGAGAAAGTGTGTCCAGAGACTTTGAGTATGCCTTGATCACTACGTACCTCCCGAAAGGGATATGCGCAGTTTGTGCAGACCAAGAAAAGATTGCAGCATTGAAGTTTAGTGACTTCAACCTTGGCGACATGAAGTTCTACAACATGCCCGCCCCACATAAGTACCTGACCAGAACAAAGGGAAAGAATTCAAATATCATCCCTTAGTCATGGACTATGAACCTCACGAAGTCTACACTGCTCAATGTCATGGAGATTCCTCACTACGGAAGACACCAAGAGGTGATTGCATGTGTCAAGATGATGTTGTATTGTTACCATGGTGGATACTTGTGGTTAAACTGTCGTATCATAGTGGATATAGCTTTGATCAATTGGATCACAGGGCTAAGTATGCAAGGCCCTGACCCACAATATTTCTATCCCGGAAAAACCATGGATCGCGCTCTAGCTCAAAGGATCAAGGAAACCTACGACGATGTCAAGAAGGGCATGCGAGGCTACAACGTAGCTTCTATCTAGAGCGGCACAGTGTGCCTCACCTATCAATTGATCGCAGAAAAGTTAGTATGAATGAACTAACCCACCCAAGTCATCGGTTTTGTAGTCAACCTCATAGGGAAGTGGGTGGAGGGCCTACAAATGAATTGGGTGCAGTACCTAGTGAACCAGTTAGAAATTGACTGCAAATATTCCTAGGATCAAGGGTACAAATTTCATTTCAGCTGGCTATTGATCCTGATCACCTTCATTGCTTGGGAGATACAGGAAGGTGCGACCTTCCTGGACATCGAGCCCTTTGAAAAATTGGCTGCGAAGTTTAGTATACTGTGGTATTCCAGTTGTTATCACTCCAAGAAACTCCTTAGGGTTGTAGTCTAAGAATGCTTGGTAACTTAAGAAATTTGATAATCAAAGTGTTTGGAACAATGGGATAGCTGGGAAGGCTTTATAAACAGACAACTTATTATGCATATAAATAAACCAGTGCTTTTAGAGACCAAATATCAGTTACAGTAATGAAATAAGGTGTGAATAATACTATTCAAGATAACCAGGTACATAGACATGTAGGGTCATACAAGATAGCAGAGAATCATTTAATTCACATTTATGAGCTACACAAGAAGATGACAATTCTCAATAGTTAAGCTGAACTAAATCAAATTACAGAGTGGTGAACATATGAACAATACTGACATTGGTAACAAAAGAGGACTGTGATTCATATAAAATGAAAGAGTCAAAGTACATAGCCAAAAAGTATCCAGGATTGAACCCTGAATTAATCTTATGTTTGTAGCTTTATAGCTTTACATCACAGTGTTTAGATCCTGAATTAATGGATCTAATTTTCTAAATACAGAAAGTAAAACAATATTTACAATAAAATAGGAAAAGACCCTCAAGATGAGGTCAATCCATATCTGATGATCTTTAAGAGTAGTAGAGTGTTGATGAAGTGTAGTCTAGCCTCCCAAGGCTCTTTGATTTGGTCCTCCAAGGATAAAATTCGAATTTGGTGAAGTGTGAAAAAACCCTGATTTTTTGCCTTTGAAAATGGTACCAAAAATGATTGAAACACCTCTTCTTTCCCTTATCCATCAAAAATAGTCATTGGATCGGACTTGATAATTCAACAAATGTCCATTAGAAGAGGTTTCAAACTATTCAAACTCAAAAAATCTCGATCTAGGCAAAAATTCGTTCATTCTGGCAGTGACGGGCTTTCACCAACTAATTTACCCAAAAATCCATTCCTTAGCCAGTGAAAAGCAGAGATTTCACCAGCTAACTAGCAAAGTTCAAGACGAGTTAGCTGGTGAAAGCGCATATTTTTTTTAAATCAAATTTCTCAGTCGTGGAGAATCCGTTTTACATGCTTGAATAGTCGATCGACATCTAGAAATCCTAATATTTCCAATGGTGCTTTCAAATTTGCAATTGGAGCTCGGGAAGGTAGTCAAAAGTTCCCTGCAATATTAGGCATCATTCTTCAAAAAATTGCCAATGCGTTTTTTATCGCTAACATTGGCTCCAACTAGGATGGAGACCTCCTTGCGAGGTTTCCAAGAACCTGGTAGACCTTGTGCCTTTAGTATTGGGCATGGAGTTATTCATCCTTTACAATTATCATCTGGCTTTGGAAATTCCATGTTGACTATTATAGAAATAGTACACTCATAAGTTGGATGACAAAGTACTCTAAAAGCTTGCAATAGCTTTACATTGTTCCTGATATTTATCTTTTCAATCAGTGCTAGCAGATTGTTTGTGCCCTGTAGTTGTAGATATGACTACTTCATCAACAATAAACTCTAAATTTCCAAACTTTGCGTTTTTACCACCATAAAACTTGACAAAGACTTCTGCGATTTCACTCCTAGAAGGTACAACCCTTAGCCCCTCGGGCCTCTATCATTAATATTACAGAAGTGCCATCTTAAATAGAAAAATGTCACCAACAGACTATCCCTATCTACTAGGAAATAAAAATTAAAAGTAATGCAAAAAATATGAGACAACTAAAATATTTCGAGCCCTCTATCTCCATCAAATCTTTCATTTACAACTAACTACATTTCCTCCTGAAATTTGTCGAGTCTTCTACCTGAAAATCTCTTCCTGAAAATCTGGAATATCTCATGATATCTCCAATCTGATAGCAGGTGTCTTTGAAGGCTGGAAATTGACTGTTTCTATTGATGCTCTTCCACCTGTCTTCTTGTCTTCGACTATATTCAATCATTTTAATTGCCATTGATTATGTGCCTAAAAATTTGGGATATATACTCGATTGTTCCCAGATCTTATGCCTTCAAGTCTGGAAGAGATTGACTTGAATTTACCAAGATGCTAAGTGACCTGCTACAACACTCTCATTCGACTGATGACGATTTATCATCATAACCAACAACCAAAAGTGAAATTTCAAAAGGTCTTACTCCACCGGATTGGGTAAATTCATGCATCATATTTTCTATCTCCCCTATGATTTGTGTAATGGGAATCGGTTCTTTGTGTAACATACAGTATTGTTGTGTTTGCTTTGTTTCCAAGGGATATTTGACTAGATCCGACAACCATTCGAGCATAATCAATCTAAACTTCTTCATATTGAAACCTTTCTTCAAGTTTCAGATAGATTTTTCCTCCTGCGTTCTGCCCACTGGTTTTGAATCTCTACCCCTGTCATCCAATGTTTAGTTTCCATGTTTTATCACAACATTGGATTTCAGCTTTCTTCAATCTTATCGAAACAATCTCGAGAAATCACAAGATGATCTCTAACAAAATGACCTTCTACTGTGATGTGCTTCCATGTCTGATTTTTGTCAATGGCTTATACACTACCCTGCATGAATGAGTCTTGGATCTCGAGCTGTGTGGACGTTACCTCAACACCTGCCATTTCACTATGAGGGTCTAAACTCTAATGTTAACCTTTAATTGACACCGTAACCCTTCTGTAACAATAGGCACTAGAGATTCTTTAATAATCTGTTGATGCCTTCTCTGTATGCTACATTCATTCTCATATAGATGCGCTAAATAGGAGTTCTCTCTAATGATCTCCTTGGGACACCTCGACATTTGGAAGCATTCAATACATAACCTTGACACCTCAAAAAACCTTCATTCGATGGATGACTTTAACATTTGTTTGATACTCGGCCTTCTATTACTTTGATAGCTTGTAGGCTCGTTCCTGCATATGAATCGATGCCCAGCTGTGATACATTTGTATTATTGACATAGAAAACATAAGGATGCCCTTACTCCTCGTAGCTTGATCTTATGCTTCTGTGCTCTCCACATTAAAAAACATATTCAACACCTGTGCATCGAGATTATGTCTCTCAGGTTTGACAACAATCTATCTTTAGATGTGCCTGCATATTAGTGAAATGATGTTGACGACTGCCATATATATAACTTTACACTCACATGGCACTTAGACTCATTTATGGAAGCTTGGCAAGACCTATTAGTCATTGAATTTGATTATCTTTGACTTGTGCATTTCTTCTTGATCAACACATGAATTACATCCCTCACGCAATGAATGATCATTCCATCAACATTCATATGTGCCAACATTTTGATAATTAAATCGATATGTTGTGGCAACTGTATCCTCATGAGCTTTGATACTTGACACTAATATTTGATTTGATTATATGACTAACCCATGTATGTTCTGTAACTGTGCAGGTCACATGAAGCTGGAGCAATGTGGAGCTCGAGCTTAGCCTTAAAGCTCAAATTCTAAAAGCACATAGAAAAACTTTTACCTTGCTGACATTTTTGACCTCATAAATGCAGTTTTGCATTAATAGGCCTCTAAAATCAGTGCTTTTTAGAAAAAAATTTAATAATCACATCTATGTGCCAACATAGGATCCTTCTGGGAATGGCATGCTCCCTATGAGCTGCCAAGAACAAGCACATATGTGTCTTAACCTGAAAAACCCTGCAACCTGCTCAACAATCATCCACAATTTTTCTGTGTCTAGACCATTGGGCTATGGAGTCTCAAATGCTTCACTAGATCTCTGCAATCTGTCCACAAATTTTCAACTGTAAACCTGCTAGTAATTCCTTGCATTCATTGGGTTATGAAGTCTGAAAATCTGATTTCAAAACTTGATTCAAATCCTGCAACTCTGCACTTCATTTGCAGCCAAACAACCCCTGCCAATAATGCTTTATATCTATTGGGCATGAAGTATTTATTTCAATACTAAAACCAAATACCAAATGAAAAACTCACACATACAAACTTGAAATGCTCATCCATGACCTTATTCATCTAGGCTATCCTACTCTAACTGCTACAAATAATTGTTTCAGGTATATACAAATTTCCAAAAATATATTTCAAGCAGTAAATTGCTTGACCTGTTTACATGTATGCAACAAACAATATAAAGGGAAATCAAAATGTACCACAAGAGAACCGCAACTGGCTCATGTTCACTGCTGCAAACCATGATGCCAAACTTTGTAAAATATGGCATGATTGAGAACAGTGAATCCATCCATATAGCAATTGGATCATACAATTCATGTATGACTGTACCTTGTTGTTTAAATTTAAAGGACTGCTTTTCCTCTTCGTTGATCTTATGAAATGGCTGATCATGAATGTCATTTCCAAATGTTGTAAACTCATGTATTGACTACTCAACAACTAATTCCAAATAATTAGCAACAAGGTCATAAAGGTCATAAAGGTCATAAAGAAAAACCTCTTTGAATTGTTGATCTATCTTACTGTGTTGCAGTTGCTGATTGCTTTCACTGATCTCAATGCTGGATGTAAATTGTTCTTCTTCTGTTGAAAGCGAATGAAAACTCAATTGTTGATCTGAACTTTTCTGCTCTTCACCTTCCTCCTCATAACAACTAAAATCTTCCTAGGTTTTCAAATCAACAAAATGAGGGCTACTTTTAGAATTTACTGTAGATCTGAAACCTTCATCTGTTGGTCTATTAATTTGCTCATTATTATCTGAGATCTCAAAAGAAATGACCAGGTCTTTATGCAAATTAGAAACAACAGGTACATCTGATATGATGTCAAAAGTATCTACAAATTTGATATCAAAATGGAGGTCATCTAGAGTCTTTGGATCTTTATGAAAAGTATCTTTTTCATCATCAAGAACCTTCACATCAAAAACTGAAACAGAGGGTGCAAAAGAAGAAAAGTAATCTTCTTGATGTTCCTTATGAATGGTGTTATTTTCCTCCATCTGCAAAACTGAAAATTGAGGATTGCCTACACCGGTTTGAAGTTTTGTTTGAGTAATAGACATTTGATTCATATGATTTGTACTTGAAATAATTAGATCTTCAGATGTACAATAATTAGATGAAGATGAAGTAGGAGAACTCTCAACCTCATCGTACAATATATATTCTTCACAACAATGTTCAAGAAGAAATTCCTAAGAGAAAAATCTTTCACATCGATGATGAAAAGCTGTATGAAATTATTTTAAATAAGATATACTAGAAGAAGGCAAGGATTTATACCATTCATGAGCATCACCTTCCAACGAATACATAAACATCTTCATGAGCACATCTTCATCATGAATATTTAGCTGAACCATGCATTGATGAAATCTGATGAGATGATCTAAAGGATTGTCTTCTTTCTTTTCTGCAAATCTTGGAAGGTGATCTCCCCAAATATCTATAGAAGGAACTGGATGTGGGAAACCAGGAACTATTGAGAAGTCAAGAGGTGCAAACCTCCGAGCCAAAAGAGCTGCAAACACTTTTGACATTTGATTATTGTGGAGTCGCCACTGAATCTATCCTTCATGGAGTCGCCAGATAGATAATTACAACCAAATGATGTCCAACCTTTGTCTATCATCAAAGCTGGATCTTGTCGTCTCCCAAGGAATCTGAGCTTCGATCTCCTCTCCCCGGCAATGGTGCCAATTTGTTATCACTCCAAGAAACTCCTTAGGGTTGTAGGCTAAGAATGCTTGGTAACTTAACAAATTTGATAATCAAAGTGTTTGGAACAATGGGATAGCTGGGAAGGCTTTATAAAAGGACAACTTATTATGCATCTAAATAAACTAGTGCTTTTAGAGACCAAATATCAGTTACAGTAATGAAATAAGGTGTGAAGAATACTATTCAAGATAACCAGGTACATAGACATGTAGGGTCATACAAGATAGAAGAGAATCATTTAATTCACATTCATGAGCTACACAGGAAGACGATAGTTCTCAATAGCTAAGCTGAACTGAATCAAATTACAAAGTGGTGAACAATGAACAATACTGACATTGGTAACAAAAGAGGAGTTAGGACTGTGATTCATATAACATTAAAGAGTCAAAGTAGATAGCCAAAAAGTATCCAGGATTGAACCCTGAAGTAATCTTATGTTTGTAGCTTTATAGATTTACATCACAATGTCTAGATCCTGAATTAATGGATCTAATTTTCTAAATACAGAAAGTAAAACAATATTTACAATAAAATAGGAAAAGACCCTCAAGATGAGGTCAATCCATATCTGATGATCTTTAAGAGTAGTAGAGTATTGCTGAAGTGCATTATAGCCTCCCAAGGTTGCTTTGGTCCTCCAAGGATAAAATTCGAATTTGGTGAAGTGTGCAAAAACCTTGATTTTCTGCCTTTGAAAAAGGTACCAAAAATGATTGAAACACCTCTGCTTTCCCTTATCCATCAAAAATAGCCATGGATTGGACTTGATAATTCAACAAATGTCCATTAGAAGAGGTTTCAAACTATTCAAACTCAAAAAATCCCAATCTGGGCAAAAATTTGGTCATTCTGGCAGGGACAGGCTTTCACCAGCTAATTTACCCAAAAATCTGCTCCTTAGCCGGTGAAAAACAGAACTTTCACCAGCTAACTAGCAAAGTTCAAGACGAGTTAGCTGGTGAAAGTGTAGATTTTTTTTAAATCAAATTTCTCAGTCGTGGAGAATCTGTTTTACATGCTTGAATAGTCGATCGACATATAGAAATCCTAAGCTTTCCAATGGTGCTTTCAAATCTACATTTGGAGCTCTGGAAGGTAGTCAAAAGTTCCCTACAAGATTAGGCATCATTCTTCAAAAAATTGCCACTGCATTTTTTATCGCTAACACCAGTGACATGAATAAGCAATGGCAGTAAAATGTCGTGTTCCACACATACTACAACCAATTGAAGGTATCCATATAGTTCATGCCTGGCATAACTCTGAATAATTTACACAGGTTCCGACCTTTGATAAAGTTCAGAGCTAATAGGAATTTCATTTATATCATAGTGCGCACTGATGGACATAAGAAATATCTGCAATCCTACTACAAGCTGACAGAGGAAGACTTGGAGGATATCACCAAGGAATGGTCGGTGAACCTCGTTATTCCAACATACCCTGTGAATATATATGACATAGACAGCCCATAAACTACACCAAAAACACCCAAACCTAGCAAGATAATGAAGACTGAAGAGGTCCAGGATTTAGATAGTACATCCGTGAAGACTTCTTGCATATCACCGGAGCAAGGGGGTGATGGTGAAGAGATAGATGGTACAAAATCCAAGAAAAAGAAAGGCGAGGTAACACTGCCTAGAGACAAGGAGGACCCCTTGAAGAAAGGGAAGGCTTCCCCTCTGGAGCCTTCTTCCTAGAAGAATTCGAAAGAAACAATGACCAAGTTGTAGACTATACTCACCCCAGATGAATTTGATTTCATCGTAGCAGCCCTGAATGATGCTTTGTTGGAGATAGCAGAAAAACAAGAGGATAAGCAGGAGGAGATGTACAATCGAATTGAGGTTGAACTTCAAGGTGTGCAGTAGGCACTACAATCTAGCTATGCAGTTTCCACTGCACCTCTGCCACTATGAACACCAGAACTGGGAGATGGGCCAGCTCAACTCCACCGAATAGCTAATACAGTCGAAGCTCACCTTTGACAAGCGCAAGAGGAAACAATGCAAGCCACCCATTCTTTGACACAAGTACAGGGAGTCCTTCTAGAGAAATGAAGTACTGCAAAATGGGAAAATCTTTCTCTCCAAGCAAAGTGGGATGAAGAAAAAGCATAGCTACAGCAAAGCAAGGAATAGTTGCTCATAGAGAAACTCGAAGTAAAGGAAATGGTCAATAGAGAACTTCACTCTGTGACAGTCGTAGAAGTAAATACCGAAGAGCGAGTTCCACAGAAGGTGGCACAACTTGAAGAAGTAATCCAGTAGCTACAACAATGCATCGTAGATTTGGAACTATGCACTTTGCCAGAAACCCCGCAAGACGTAAGTGACCTAAGAGAAGCAACTGACCACATCGCAATTGATAGACTAAAATCTCTTTCTCGAGAATGAAAACAGCTGAGTAACCAAAACGCCCAAACATATGAGAACCTCACTGAGAATCCAGAATTGCAGGCACTGGAGTCATGGCTCCAAGAAGCAAAGCAGCACACAGACACACTACAGGCACAACTAAAGGCCCTATCGGTCGTAGAAAGAATGAAGTGGTCTCAAGAGCAGTGCACCGCCCAACAACAGATCCATACGATTCAAAGAAAAGTTATGGAAGTCACTCAATGACTCCAACCAATACAAGATAAGGCATGCCAATTGTTCACAGAGGTCGAGAGCTGAGGAGAAGAGCTAGAACAGGTTGTCACCATAGCATAACAACACCTAGAAGGGCTAGTGAATGATGCAGTAATCCAGGAGTTCACCAAGAAAGAGGTCGTAGCACAATAGTAGGTTGAAGAAGCTCAAGCCAAGCTCAAGGCGTTCGAGACAAAACTAGTTAGACCAGAGTGACTCGGGACGAGTCACAGGTGAGTATTGGGGGCATGTTGGCCCTCCACCATGTTTTGGGAGATTCTTGGTCATGTTGACCAATTTTGGACTTCGACAACCTGTCGAAGGAGGGGCACAAGACGAAGCAGAGATCATGGGATCTCGGCCCCTTTTTGCTTCATTTTTGGGTTTTGGGGATTATGTAACGAGATTGGGATGTCAGCCCATGGGCTTAACCATGCTTAGGCCTATTTTGTAATATATAAATAGATGTCTAGGCAATGTAAGGAGAGGCATCTATGTGATGTTAGGCCGCTAGTCGGATGTGAATGTATGTTAAGTGCAAGTAGAGTCTGTAAGTGCTTTGTGCATGACTGTAAGAGACTTGTAGATCTAAGTGCAAGTGTTTGTAACAAATAGTGGAAAGATTTGTGCTGTAACGCAAGGAAGAAGGATCTAGCGAGCTGCACAGATCTTATGTCCTATGTGGAGAAGGGTTCAGAGGCTCTGTGTATGTAACCTATTAAGAAGATAATAAAGAAGAATATTTTGTGGATGTATCCCCACAGTGGGGGTGAACCACGTAAATACTATGTTACTCTGCTCTGTGTCATGTTCTGATGCGTTTATATGTCATTTGTTAAGTGCTTTGAGATGATTAGATAAATCTTCTTATGCTTCGTGCTAATGATATGTGAGAATGTTAGATCTGATATGGATGAATATCTTTAGTGCTTGATCTGCTAGATCAGATCTATTTACCTATGCTAAGTTCTTAAATACATTAGATCAGTGTGAATGCTGGGAAGATCTGTTTTATCAGCGAAGTAGATATTGATTGCATATTGAGGAACTGATGGTGCAAAGTTCTCTATTAAGTATCATAATCCCAGATCTATGTCCTAGCTAATATTTTAGACACCTAAGCCTCGCAAACACCCCTGCCTCTACCTCGGGTGAGGCTTCATTTGCTTCGCAGGTGTTGCCAAAAGGGTCGATAGTTAGGGTTTTGTTGGTGCATTGTTGTAGCATTTAACCCTAGGTCTGCCCCTGTGCCAATAGTCTTGTTGATATAGTAGGCAAGGTGAAATTTGACATGAAGATTCGTGTCTCTTTGATAAGACACATCCTTACATATTTTCATAATATAATTAAATATTATTATTTTTGTTACATTGCATATTCCTTTGTCTTGAAGCTCACCCTTGATTGTTTTCCATGCTAGAATTTCTTACAGACAATGCTTGAGGGTTTTGTGATCTTTGGCATATCTTTTACTGCTTGTTTGGTACTAATTTTTACCAAGTTGTTAAAGTTCATATGACCCATTCTTTTATGCCACAACCAAATTTCATCTATCTTCCCATGAAGCATTTTATCCATTAATTTCATCAAGAATTTATACATTGTTTGGGTTTCTTATTGATTTTGCAACCAAATTTCCTAAATTTTCCTGTCTAATCTTACATTCTTAGGAGTCAAATATAACATTATTTCCTTGGTCACACATCTGGCTTACACTAAGAATATTATGCTTCAATTTTTCAACACACAAAACCTTTTCAACCTTAGCTCCTCCATTGTCAAGACCAAGAATTCCCTTTGCAACTATCTTTCAATTTCCATTGTCTCCAAAGTTAACACTGCCTTCATTCTTCTTTAGGGTGATAAAATTTGTTCTATCTCATGTCATGTGACTGGCGCACCCACTTTCAATGTACCACTTATCCTTATTACTTTGTGCATACAGTTCAACTCGAATGAATACGGATTTTTCTCTATGTTGTTCCCTTTGTTTCTGATTTATTTTCATCATTGTTGGGGATTCCTCTTTATGATTTTCTCTGAAATAACTTCTACAGAATTTTGTTATATGCCCAAAATTATTGCAGTTATAACATAGGATTTTATAGTTCATCAAAGGGGAAAATGAGTTGCAATTCATCCTTGAGAATTCATGGGTATCCCTATTATTTATCCTCATGTAACCGCCTCTTACATTTGTCTACAATCTATTTCTTTATAACCAAAACAATTGCAAGAATAAAAATAGCCAAAGAAATAATTTTGGTACCTAATTGTGTGATTCCATCTTGATGGGGCAGTCTTCATGATTTTTTCCTTGTGAGAAATATTTGTTTTCTATTGATCCAGGAGGATATAAGGAACATGTTGACATGATAGAATGACATGTTCAATCATATGAGGGAAAACACTCAATGTCAGGTCCCAATCAGAACTACTCTCGTTTGGGGTAGTGTTTCCCGCGAGTTTATGGGCCTTACTACCGCTCAGAATTAAAAGAATAAAAAATGGAAAGAAAACAAGCTGCCACCCAAAGAGTTCTAAATAATTCTAAGACTATTATAACTAAAGAAAATTAATCTAATATAACTACTTCTAACCTATCCCAGGAGAAAAACTAATAGAATGAGTATAGAGAAAGATACCCATCAAAACTAGAAACAATTCATGTATTCTAATGGTAAATGAAAGCAATAATGATTCAGATGCACACAAAAATAGTTGAACAATACATATATAACATAATTTATGTACCCATGAATAAACATGTGACAACATGAGAAAACAAAACAGAGTGCATAAATAATTCATACAGCAGAATCCTATCTACTCAAGCAGAAGATAAATGCATAAAGAATAGGCTCTACTACATATATCAAAGCCACAAATTTTTGAAATGCCTCCCTCTCTTTATTACTCATAATTAAAAATACCATCCTTTGTTACAACTGGAAAAAGTCTTGATACATTCAACTAGATCCCTTTTATAGAACAAGAGAGAGACTCTTCAGTTCTCATGACCATTTGTTTCATTTTCCCCTAATTTTGTCTCTTTTACATTTCACATTTCTCTGGAATTTTGAAAATGTAGATGTAGGAGTTAAAAATGGGATCTGAAGAGACTCTCGGGTGGTTACATTTACCCTATGACAGTTTACCAATGATATGTATTTTAATTTATTATTCACTCTTCCTGTTGTGTCTTTTTCTGAATTGCTTGTGTTGTTCTACGCATTTTTCGCTCTGATATGCTTAATGATATCATTTTTTATTTTTCTCCTTTATCTCAGATTTTATTTGAGCTTTTCTGACTCAATTTTGTTATCTTTATCTCAAGGTAAGATTGTTTGAAGTCCACATGTCTGTTTCTTCATATGAATTCGAGTTATGTATGTGTTTTTCATTTTCAAGCAATTTACACTCTCAATATTCCCCCATTTTCTATTCCATATTGTTATTCTCTTCTCCATATTTATATCAAGCTTTCATGGGCTTGATTGCATTGCTCGTAGCCCCGGATATGACTGCTTGAAGTTGGTATGGCCCTTTTCCCCCCACAAATTTGTGGTTGTTGGTTTTCTATATTTTCTAATGTCTTATATCAATTTTTACACCTAGATACCCATACCATTTCATTTCTCTATCTGATACCTTTCCAATGAGGTATCACGAGCCTCATTCTGACATTTGTAGAAAAATTTATGGTTGTTTAAAATTTCTCACTCAACAACCATTGACCAAGCCAGTGGGTTAATCTGGACCCTTAATTCTTGAACCTGCAAAAGAGAAAACCCACCAGATCAACAATTCTGGCCAATTTTTCATTGGACCTAAAAAATGGTAGAGTGTGCATTTATAACTTTGCATCAGAGTCTTCCTATCTCCTGTTCAATCCCCATCCCGACATATTAACTCTGAGAGCAATATCTAGTCATTCAATAGATCTAGAGAAATCTACGTCATCCATCAGGGGAGCTATTTCACATTCTGCTCTAATGTGTCAGTGAAAATGGATCGAAGAAAAGAATCAAAGAATACTATGTATTTGATTTTCATTATGAAGGTTAGAGCCCGAAAAAAGTGATGACGTGTAGTCAAAGCTAATCATTCAACATCCAAAAAATTTGTGAAGTTTTAAGGTATCGACAAGAGGTATCGAGGAATATTTCATCATAGTTCCATTTTACATGCGAAATATCTGGATCATCCTTTCGGGTATGATCAATGGTCACGATTAAAATTCATTGGGATTCTGAAGGATACCGTTCGGAGTGTTAACTCCCACCATTCAAACTTATAACCCGAATATTGTTGCATGAAAAATATCTGACCGTTCACTCAGGGAAAATATCAATAACTCAGGAGAGTTTTTCTTTGGCAACCCACTCAAGGTTTAACCTTGTGAATATTTGAAAAGTAAAAGAATGTGGTTCTTATGTTGGTTTCTTAGAAGGAAAAGGGGCTTAGATTCAAAAGAGAATGTGTATTTCACTAAAGAATTCAGCTGTGAACAACATTGTTATATGAAAGAAGAAGATAAGGATTCGATCTGAGGCAGCGAAGGAAAATTTGAAAATTGAGGAGCTAAAATAAATTTTTGTACTGTGAGTACTCTAGCCATAAGGCCATCAACTTTTGAGAATGAACGAAGGTCATCAATCAAGTAGCGAGTGAAATGAAATACCAACTATTCATTGGGGGAGGGTCTTTGGAGTTATTTGTGATATTAGGAGTAGATTTACTTCGATGGAGAAGGACTTTGGCAAAGAAGAGTGTGAATTTTAGGGACGATAAAGCTTCAACATCTTTGTCAAAGTATGTGATTGGAAGGTTGGGAAGAAGAGTCAGGACAAATCCCAACGATGATGAGGATAGGTGGTGGATGCCATATCATCATTAGCGCCACACCAGATGACACAGGGGATTGTGAGCCACACCAATTGATTTGAAAATAGGGGGTTGACTTGTTTTTCTATGCAAGCACCCTCTACTCCATTAAAATAAACTTCAGGACCTTGCTCAATGTCTTAGTTGTGCAAGAAGATATATGTGTCATGTTTAGGCTTCTTTATGTGTGTATGTGTGAGGTTATTTAAAGGTTAATTATGTAGTTTAAACAAATACAACAAAAAATCAATTGCAGAAAATAATAACCAGCAAAATCACAACAATAACAAGATGATAAAGGAGTTCACCCCCAACTGGGCTACATCTCCTTGAACCTCCATCAATGGACTAGGCTCTCTAGGATTAGTTTGTCAAATATTCTTTTACAATATGCTCCTCAAATCCAATGGATTTATTGACTGTACCATTGGGTTCAGAATACATAAAAACCCCCAAAATGACTATTATATCTCTGAAAATGGACCATGGTGCATCCGGGCATGACCTCTTCTGCATGTGGCCTTAAGTTTCCATGAACTTCCTTGTGGAAAAAACACTTGTAAAAGTCTTCAAATGCCTCTGAAACCTATCCCAATGTGTTCAAAGAATAACAATTAGTCAAAAATGTCTATTCAGTCACATAAAATAGACTTGGGCTCATCTGAGCATGACCTCCTTCAATGGTGGCGCTAAGCTCCATGGAGCTCCCTGAAACTTCAAAGTAGAAAAAACTGTAATATAAGTCTTCAAATGGATTTGCAAATAGTACCAATGGATTCATAACATCCAAAAACCCCTAGCTGGGATTTTTCTGCACCTCATTTGGCCAAAAAATGAAGAAGATAGGCCTCCTTCCATTTTCCTCCTTCAACCTTGTTGTCTTTGGTTCGCCAATTTGCACCTCCCGTGTGAGTAACCTGGCTTTTGGGAGTTTCCTGTGCCTAAACCCAGCACACATGCGCATGCCCGCAAAACATGCCAAATTGTTGCACCGTTAGTGAACTAAGCCCCTGAATCATGGAGGTGTTGGGCGCATGGGGGCCATGTGGCCACGTCCCAACGCATAAAAAGGGCCCAGTTCCAAGAATCAACATGAATGTGACAAGTTTCCAGGCACGTGGGTGGAAAACTGTTGAAATCCCATTTAGAATTCCTGCACAAATTGCATGAAAATGAGGTCATATAGTTCGTGCATGTAACCGGGGGCTGGGGCTAAGCCCCAGCCCAGACCCCGTGCCCAATAGGAAAACAATGCAAATTTAAATTATTTCAAAACCATTCCATAGAAAACACTACCATGTGGGCACGTTGGCAGCCCATACTTTGCCAAGAATTTTCATACGGAGGGGGAGGTCCGGGGTTCGAACCCCATGGACTCCACATAAATTTTATACACCAACAACAGGGTGCCACATGGTAGCCCACACCTGGGCCACGTGGCACCACCCTATTGACCAATAAAATTCCACATGGAGAAAACCCATTCATCCATGTGTCTACCAATTAAATGCTTTCCACATCATCATCTTCCAAGTCAGGATGTCCAATCAACACCTGCCACATCATCACTTGTATGGATTGTACAGTCAGTGAATTTTTGCATGTTTGGCAAATCGAATAGAACGTGATATCTCACTCATCCAATGTCTGTTTGAACCCATTTGAAGTGAGTTGGGTTCATGACGACGAGGTCTACGCACCTGTTTGTTTTGGGGAGATTCTGAACACTTTGATATTTGGGCTAAAATTTGACCCATGGTCTAGATTCTAATCACACCTTCCCACTAAAAGGCTTTTGGACCCACAAAAGTTGATGATTATTTGCCTGATCTTCAATACTCTTCTACTTCCAAGTTCTATCAACTGATTCTACTTGAAAAGTCTTTTTAGCAATTACCTGGGTACCTTGACATGCCTTGCACTACAACTGGCTATGTCCCTCAACCACTGTTCTCTGACTACTGCTGACCCACTGTTCTCTTTGTGCTTGGAAGACTAAAAAACTTCCCACTGAGAATCAAGTCCCTCTTGTGAACTCTTTGGCATCAACACAATCCGCTCTACAATGGCTGCAAAAACTTTCTTGCGACATCTTGTCACAAACCAAGAAAACCATCAATCTTGAAAACAAAATTATACAAGACTGAAAATGATGCCAACCAAGTATTTTTCTCTTCAAGCAATCAGTCACATCTTTGTACTTCATCAAAATACATCGCATTTTCCTGCATCTTGGTGTACTTAATATCAACTTACAAGCCGACAAACACCATCGACTAAACATAAGTTGAAAAACATGATCCACACAACATAGTCGTCAAGAAACATCGACACGAGTCGAGACTCATTTGAAACATATCGAAATTCCCAAAGTCAACATTCATGATACAACCATGTTACATTCATGAGTCAATCATAATGAAACTATCATCAAGTTCACTGTTTACACACATACAAAATCACATGCATGTGCATAGCTCTTCAACTCTCCTTCAAGTACAAACATAAGTACATAAACCCAAAAACATGTGGGTACATAAGATCTTAAATGAAAATATAAATGGCTGCAATAAGTGAGTATCATACCCATCTTTTACATCCTCCTGGCGAAGTTGTGCAACAACAAGAATGTCTTCAATAGAATTGCATTCACATGCAAACTTGCATTATACAAGTTGTGATAAACTACTACAACATGTCATACTTTCAAGAGAAATGGATACATAAGGCTGAAATGTGCATCTACAAACAAAGAAATGCAAGCCTTACTTGTTCAAGAAATCTAACCATTTCTTACCAAGCCAATTCAATGGTGACTTTTTTTGCTAAAAATCGTCTTCTTGTGAATCATCTTGACTCACATCGATGATGGAATCTCCTCTTCCATTCTTGCTAGTCTCTTTATCCATTTGCTTCTCATGCTGTGGATGAGTGGTTGGATGAAATGTCCAACATTGGTCAATGAGATGACCCCTCTTCTGGTAGTGAGTGCAAATCTTTTGCATCTTCTTTTCAAGTTGCCTTTGATTGGAAAGTTTCCTGAATGTGGTCAATCTTTTCCAACATTTTTAAACATGATGGTTATCTAAACCAAAATATGTACATGGACTTTTTCTCCCATTTTTACATGAAAATTTACCATGCTTAACATAATCAAAAGCAACTGAATTACAGGTAGAAATATACCTTGAACATTCACCTTTATCACCTTCTTGAGGAGGTGAATTTGAGGAGTTACTAGCTCTCTTTTGAAGACCAACAACAATGTTCTTGTCCTCATGGATGTCACAACTCTCTTGTTTCACACATTTTCATTCATCTTGAACACAGACTTTGCATGCTTGAGGGATTGAACTTGCAACAAAATTTCTTGAACATTTACCTTTATTGTCTTCTTGAGGAGGTGGATTTGAAGAAAAACTAGCATTACATACCTCATTTTCATGCATGTACTTGGTAAGGTTTTCCTTTGCCTCATGGAGTTGATTCTCCATCTCATGCAACTTTTCAAGAATCTAGTGCTTCTCCTCCTTCATGGCCATCAAATTCTCTTGAAGGACAATGCTCTCCTTTCTATCTTCCCACATCTCTTGCAACACATCTCTCATGGTTAGAAACTCCTTCAACATATCTTTATCAAAGAAATTGGCTAATGAAGATGTATGAGAACTCTTATTGTTTGAAGCTTCCTCCATCCTTGCAAGATATCAAACTTCAACACAAACTTGCACAAAAATACCAACAACTAAATCTCTAGCTATCGAATGCAATCACATGAGAAAAACTATGCTCTAATACCACCTAATCTGAAAATAGGGGGCTAACTTGTTTTTCTATGCAAGCACCCTCTACTCCATTAAAATAAACTTCAGGACCTTGCTCAATGTCTTAGTTGTGCAAGAGGATATGTGTGTCAAGTTTAGGCTTCTTTATGTGTGTATGTGTGAGGTTATTTAAAGGTTAAATATGTTGTTTAAACAAATACAACAACAAATGAATTGCAGTAAATAATAACCAACAAAATCACAACAATAACAAGATGATAAAGGAGTTCACCCCCAATTGGGCTACATCTCCTTGAGCCTCCATCAATGGACTAGGCTCTATGGGATTAGTTTGTCAAAGATTATTTTACAATCTTCTTCTCAAATCCAATGGTTTTATTGACTGTACCATTGGGTTCCGAATACATAAAAACCCCAAAAATGACTATTAGATCTTTGAAAACGGACCATGGCTCATCTAGGCATGACCTCTTATACATGTGGCCTTGAGCTTCCTTGTGGAAAAAACACTTGTCAAAGTCCTCTAATTCCACTGAAACCTGTCCCAATGTGTTCATAGCATAAAAATTAGTCAAAATTGACTATTCATTCATAGAAAATAGACTTGGGCTCATCTGAGCATGACCTCCTTTAATGGTGGCCCTAAGCTCCCTGGAGCTCCCTGAAACTTCAAAGTATCAAAACATGCAATAGAAGTCTCCAAATTTCTTTGAAAATAGTACCAATGGATTCATAACATCGAAAAACCCCTTGTTGGGATTTTTCGACACCTCATTTGGCCAAAAAATGAAGAAGATAGGCCTCCTGCCATTTTCCTCCTTCAAGCGTGTTCTCTCTGGTTCGCCAATTCACACCTCCTGTGTGAGTAACCTGGCTTCTGGGCGTTTCCTGTGCCTAAATACAACACACACATGCATGCCCGAAAAATGCACCAAATTGTCACACTGTTAGAGAACTAAGCCCCCGAATCACGGAGATGTTGGGTGCATGGGGGCCATGTGGCCACGCCCCAACGCATAAAAAGGGCCCAGTTCCAAGGATCAACGTGAATCTGAAAAGTGTCTAGGAGAATGGGTGGAAAACCGTTTGAAAATGCATTTAGAATTCCCACGCGAATTTCATGCAAATGAGGTCATATGGTTCGCACATGTAACTGGGGGCTAGGGCTAAGCCCCAGCTCGGACCCCACGCCCAATAGGAAAACAATACAAATTTAAATTATTTCAAAACCATTACATGGCAAGCACTACCATGTGGGCGCGTTGGCAGCCCAGCCTTTGCTAAGACTTTTCATACGGTGGGGGAGGTCCGGGGTACAAACTCCACATAAATTTTAAACACCAACAACAGGGTGCCATGTGGCACCACCCTATTGACCAATAAAATGCCACGTGGTGAAACCCCATTCGTCCATATGTTTTCCAATCAAATTCTTTCCACATTAACATCTTCCAAGTCAGCATGTCCAATCAACACCTACCACGTCATCACTTGTATGGACTGTACAGTCAGCTAATTTTTGCATGTTTGGCAAATCGAACAGAATGTGATATCTCACTCATCCGATGTCCATTTAAACTCATTCGAAGTGCGTTGGGTTAGTGACGATGAGTTCTACGCACCTATTTGTTTTGGGGTGATTCTAAACACTTTGATTTTTGGGCTAAAATTTGACCCCTGGTCCAAATTCTAATCACCGATGGCATGTGGAAGTGGGAATAAAAGGTGATATCAGTCTTAGTAAACTATAGGAGGAAACACATTTCAATCCAAAACTCATATTTAAGAATGGTTACATTCATTGGAAATATCTCGATGGGAAAATTCCAACTATGAGATTTGGTTACAGGAAAAAATAGAGGAAAATAAGGAGAAAACCCAATAGGCCTTGGGCCTAGGTTTCGGGAGAGAGGAAAGTACAAAAGAATAATATAGTAGAGATCAATCCGAAGAGTATTGGGAGAAGGTCTGTAGGAAATCTGGATCCAATAGCCTTGGAATCTCAGGACCTAAGGGAAAGAGGAAAAGGGGAATCTCGGTAAGGATCAAATTCAAGGTTCTAGAAAAGGATCAACATATTTCCCACATGCCTCTCAATTTTGGAGAGGTCATGTGAAAAAAGTGGCTCTACAAACCTTCTCCTTAAAAAAAAAAGAATGAGATCAACCATGGAATCAAGGAAGACTAGCTAATACAATAAAAAATATATTCCCTTCCTTTAAACCAATTTTTGAGAGAGTGTTAGGTTTATTGAAAAATAAGATGATGACTATAGGTGAGTGTCTTAAGACTACATATGCTAATTAGAAATGGAATATTAGGATCCGTATGTGAGAGCACATAGTATGAATTCATGCAACATAACATGAAAATCAAGTCGCACATACAAATAAGATCATCAAGCACTTCAGAATCAACAAAATGTTTGAAGATAACATGTCAAGTCCATCATACAAATTTCGACAAATATAACAATCCAATAAGCATTATGAAGACATTCGAAATCCTCAGATTAGGAGGAATAGTCGGCACTCATCAAAGTGATGCAAACCCCAACCCAGTCCCTGTGGTCTATGCGACCTCCCATTCTAGGATAGGTGTACTTTGGGAGATGGATCATCCCGCACGCTCTATCCGAGCCCTCAAAATAAATTACACATATCCTAAGTCCTCTTCCCAGATGAAAAATCCTCTTTTCGAAAACCCCTAAAAATTCGCAAGTACTTCAAGGGATCATGGGCTAAATCTCCAACCTCTGAAGAATTCAGGACTTCAAAACTATTGGACTTTGGGATTTTCAACAAAATTGCATTGTGTTCCTCCCGAACACCGAAGTGCAAAATTGTCGAATCGATAATCCAATATCAATGGTCCCTAGGACCCATTGAGATCCACGACGTGGAATGGTTTTGGTATTTTTGGGCTCTGACGATTCTACCCGCTCCAATGCTCTATGCTCCCGGAGCGTTGAATCCTGAATCCAATGATCAGAGGCTTGTCTCTTCATCACAGATCAATGATCTGTGCTAAATTCAGGATTTCAAGAGTCCTCGCTGCTCCAACCTAAAATAATTTCGAACGTGGAACTGGCGGACCTTAGAAGGACCCCAGATCCAGAATCCTCTACTCTTCAGCGACCAATGACTGAGATCTACTTCGAAATGTCGAGCTTCGAGAGTTATGAGATGTGCTGGCACACAAGTCTTTGGATCTCTGAAATCCAGACTAACGAGGAGTCATGATCCATGCTCCATGTGTCTCTTTCCAACCAATGACAAATATTAACTCCGACCTTTAGGACTCCGGGAGTCTTGTCTCTTTTGTGCCCAAGTTCGGAAAATCTCTGAATTCACGAAGTTCAATGAAATTCGAGGGTTAAACCCCACTCTACTTCCCTAGATCTGATGGTTTTCAATCCTTTCACTCTAATCCTACTGATGGGATATGTACTCCTCTTTTGTGCACTCCTTCTCCCATCCGAACTTAGATCCAATGGTCCAGATTTCTTCCCGCAACCAATCTAATGGTTGTTGAAGCCTCTACTCCTTTGGTTGCACAACTTTCCTTCCAACAAAAGGGTTCCCAATATTTTCCAAAGGATTGGAATTTGAAATATTCTCCTAAACGGCTGACTCCTTGGCCTCTACTTGCGCTGCACCTCCTGATCTTTGTTCAACACTTTGGACGAAGTGTGGAAGAACACTTGTGCTTCCCTCCTAAAGTCTGAGACTTATATTGTTCTCCTGCACACTTTGTTTCTTCTCCTGCATTCCAAGAATTGAACTTTTTTGGACTTCTGCACTCCTTGCACGAAGTTTCCTTGGGGCTTAATGATTTATGAAAACCTCCCTCGCACTCCTTGCATTCCTTCCACAATCTGAACATTAAAAGGTCCTTGACCTCTGCACACCTTGCAGGGACTCTATGCACACTCGCACTATATTTCCTAAACTTGTAATTTCCCAAAATTCAAAGGGTCTCAGCCCTTTGGTACTCCAAATTATTTCTTGTTCCCTCCTATCACTCACCTTCTTCCTCCAGATATTTCAAATATTCAGTTTCAAAGGGTTCTGTCCCTTTTTTCTCTCTATATGTCTTCTTGGTTACCTGTGTTCTTCCTCCTCGGCTTTACTAATACTTCAACTGTGTGTTGGTTCATGCACTCCTTGCACTCATATCTCCTTTTGAGATTTTACACTATACTAAGTGTAGGTGCACTCCTTATGCTCGATCTCAGAGTGTTCAATAAATATGATGTGGACTCCTTGCACTCTCATTTCCTTCTGAGGTTGAGAATAGTTTTGGTGTTCCCACCTAACATGCTCCTCACCTAACTCATAGCTGAGTTCCTGCACACTCCTTGCACTGGCCTTTTAGAGTTCTCAACAACTCTAAGGTGCACTCCTTGCATGACCGTGGGAGCCCAAAACACTCATAAAACTATAGATAGTGAATTCTACCTATTCTTGGAAAGGAAAACATACATACATCCATGGAATTCATGAGCACACAGTAAACATTGAAACATATTTAGAAAACTCATAGAACATATACTCAGAAACTCATATGCAGGGAAATTTCTTTTGTATTAATTATGAATGCTTCTTACATTGTGTACAAGACTGGACTACGAAAAATGTATCAGTTCTTTCTCCTCTCCTCTGCTATTATTCTAATCTATCTCCTCAATTTCCAACAACTGACTAACAACCTTTATTCAACAACAACTTATGGGCATACATTACATAAATTTATTCATGAGGGGTCTTATCGATATTTCTCTCCAGAATACCTTAGTGCTATCACTTCACAATGAAGACAACCTATCGCTAAGGGTTTATTTACAATAAATAAACATCTAGTCAGAATCATATCTATATCCACCAAACTTTCATCCATTAAAGGGGTATCTACACTTGGCTTGTACAAACACAGTGGCTCAACTTTCCTTGATCATTACAAACTTTAATTACATTAAATTTCATTAAACAAATATGATTTTTAAACTCAAAATTGGGGAAGACTGGGTCATCCTTATTTGGGATCCATTCCCTCCAAGTGCATTTTTGTATTGGTTGTTGATTCACATGGTGAGTTGAATTGATTCTCCTGCATCATACTCCCATGGTAACAAAAATCATGAGCTACTGCTCATGGCTTCCCTTCTGCTACTGTTAAGATCCTCCAGGGTCCCAAACTTTGATTCAAATATATATATATATGCTCCTCTTCCTTTCTATTGTTTCACGTTCTCCTTTGGTCAACCTCTCTCTGCTCCTAATTGTCTGTTGTGTTGACTCCAACATCAACTTTCTTATCTCTTCTATCTTCCTATCCAGCTAGTCCACTGGCTAGCTACTTCCATGTAGTCTTCTTTGCTGCTACATCTCCTCCTTTTCATCAATTTCAAACTTGACTTGTTGGATGAGCCTCCTCTAGGTTATTACTCCTCCCATAGCTTTCACCTCTTCACATAGATCAAATGGAAGATCGTTCTGATATCCCATGCTAGATTCATCTCCTATGGAATTAGCTTGCCACTCCATTGCAGGCTGAAATTTTGCAACAATATTACTAGGTTGCTACTCAAATATCTCCTCTGACATTTTTATTTCTGCCAATTCCTCTGCTCTCTAGTTATCTCCTTGTGTTGGCCTAAGTTCAACGTTTTCCAACTGCTCCTCATGCTAGAATTATTCTCCACTCTTCACGACTGCATCTTTTTGGAAGTCTTCCTCTGTCTTTGGATTTCTTAATCAATCCTCCAACAAATTTAATTCCTCCTCCCACTGAGTGAGAATTTTATCTGAATGGTTCTCTTATTCCATCTCTTGGGCGTATATCAATGTCTTCTCTTTTTCCTTCTCCACGATAGTCTCTTCTAGTTGTCCCTCTTCTTTTGCACATGAAACACATAAAATGACCTCTGTTGGGATACTTGGTAGGAATATATTGATTCCTCCAATGATCAGAACACACCTCTGATCTTCCTCCTTGAGATTTGAAGTATATAACTTCTCATCATCTTCATTCACATGGTATGCAACCCCACATGAATCTTCATTCTCATGAAGCTTCTCTACTTCCTCTTCTTAAATTTATTTTGTCAGCACTCCTTGTTCATATGAACTCTTCCTTGAGTTATTGAGACTCTCAAACAGTCTCACCTCATCTCCCTTTGCCACCTTGTAACTTGAATTTTATGTTCTTCTCTCCTAGTAGTCTATGAGATCTTCAGTTGATCTCTCTTCCTCATCACTGATGTTTTCTCTATATTCTGGTTCACATTCACAAACCATCTCCTCCCTTGTGTTACATAGGTTTTCAAATTGCCTCAGCCACCTCCTTAGTATTTTCTTCTTCCTTCTGGCACTCAACTGTTGGATAGGTCATTTCACCTTCTGCTTCATGGGCCATTCATAATTCCATCTTCCATGTGTTTCTTGTTGCATCCTCAACATCATCTTGTCGAGCCTTTCTCAAATCTCCTTGATTTATCTACCCATATCTTCTTGTCTCATCCTCTTATGGTATCCTTTCAAACCTTTCTTATGGCCTTCAATATCCATTTTCCTCCTTCCTACACTCCTGGAAATTATGCAAGCTTCCACTTGCTTGTTGTGATATACAATCAACCTCTTCCAATATTCTCTTTACTTAGCCTCTTGGTTCACCTCCTGGAACCTTCTCTAAGATTTTACACTCTTGTTGATTGTAGGAACACACCTTGCGCTCGATCCTTCTCCTAAGAATTCCTTTCTCTCTAGCTGTTGTACTCCAATTGCTCACCTCAAGTGATCCACAGACTCTCATTTTCTTCAAAAACACAACTAGTTCTTCTCCTTCATCCCAGCTGGTTGTCTATTGTCTGTTGCACACTTGAAAAAAATATTCACACACAGAGCACTAGTACTCTGCCTCTCCTCCTTTTCCTTCTATCTACAAACAAAAATCCTCTCTGATACCACTTGATGGTATTTGTCAAATCACCTTCCTTTCCTACTGTCCATAGACAAAATCAAGATTTGATACCACTTGATGGTATCATAATTTTTTTTATCTAGGCTCTGATACCACTTGATGCAAATACACACCCACTCCCTAGGGTCTGCGTGACCTCCCAGTCTAGGATTGTTTGACTTTGGGAGTTGGATCAGCCCGCAGGCTCCGTCCGAGCCCTCAAAAGCAATTAAATAGGTCCTAAGTCCTCTTCCTAGATGAAAAATCCACTTTTTGGGAGCCCCTGAATACTCACAAGTCCTTCAAGAGACCATGGGATAAAAAACGTTGGATAAATATCCAACTTCCAAATAATTCTAGACTTTGGAACTCCCAAACTTCGGGAGTTTCAACAAACTCGCACCGCGTTCCTCCCAAACACCGATGTAGAAAATTTCTAATTCAATAATCCAAGATCAATGATCCTTAGGATTCATTGAGATCCATGACATGGAATGGTTTCATGATTTTTTGGCTTCAACGATTCTTCCCGTTCCAGCATTCTATTCTCCCGGAGCGTCGAATCCCGAATCCAATGATCAAATGGTTGTCTCTTCGTCATGGATCAACGATCTGTGCTAACTTTTGTATTTCGGGAGCCATCGCTACTCCAACTTAAAATAATTCTGAATGTCGAACTGGCGGACCTTTGAAGGACCCCAGATTGATGAACCTCTACTCTTTAATGACCAATGATTAAGATCTGCATCGAAATCTACGAATTCGAGAGTTCTGAGATGTGCATGCACACAAGTCTCTGAATCACTGAACTCCGGAGTGACGATGTATCATGATCCATGCTCCACATGTCCCTTTTCAACCAATGACCAATATTAACTCCGACCTTCGAGACTTTGGGAGTCCTATCTCTTTTGTGCCCAAGTTTGGAAAATCTTTGAACTCGCGAAGTCTAACGAACTTTGAGGTGTAAACCCCACGCTACTTACCTGGATCTAATGGTTGTTGATCCTCACACTCTGATCCTATGATTGGGATCTGTACTCCTCATCTACGCTTTCCTTCTTCCATCCAGAATTAGATCGGATGGTTCATATTTCTTCTTGCAACCAATCTAACGGTTGTTGTAGCCTCTGCTCCTATGATTGCACAACTTTCCTTCCAACAAAAGGGTTCCAAATATTTTCCAAAGGCTTGGACTTTGAAATATTCTCCTGCAGGGCTGACTCCTTGTCCACTGCTTGCATTGTAGCTCCTAATCTTTGTTCAACACTTCGAAAGAAGTGTGGGTGCACACTTGTGCTTCCCTCCTACAGTATGAGACTTAGATTTTTCTTCTACGCACTCTTGCACTTCTCCCGCAGTCTGAGACTTGACTTTTTTTTTCCTTCTGAACTCCTTGCATGAAGTTTCCTTGGGGCTTAACGGTTTATGAAAACCACCCACGCACTCCTTGCATTCCTTCCACAATATGAAACTTAAAAGTTCCTTCACCTATGAACACCTTGCAAGGACTCTGTGCACACTTGCACTATCTTTCTTGAGCTTGTAATTTCCCAAAAAAAAAAGGGTCTCGGCCCTTTGGTCCTCTAAATGATTTCTTGTACCCTCCTGACACTCACGCTCTTCCTCCAGGTCTTTCAACTCTTCAGTTTCAAAGGGTTTAGTCCCTTTTTTCTCTCCAAATGACTTCTTGGTTCTCTACGTTCTTCCTCATAAGATTTACCAATACTTCAATAGTGTGTTGGTTTGTGCACTCCTTGCACTCATTTCTCCTTTTGAGATTTTACACTTTACTAAGTGTAGGCACACTCCTTTCGATTGATCTCATAGTTTTCAGTAACTCTAATGTGGACTCCTTGCACTCTCCTTTCCTTCTAAGGTTGAGAATAGTTTTGGTATGCCCACCTAGCACGCTCCTCACATAACTCCTAGTTTAGTTCTTACGCACTCCTTGTGTTGGCATTTTAGAGTTCTCAACAACTCTAAGGTGCACTCCTTGCACAACAGTGGGAGCCCAAAAAACTCAGAAAACTATACATAGTGAATTATACCTATTCTTGCAAAGGGAAACATGCATACATCCATGGCATTCATAATCACATAGTGAACATTCAAACACATTCAGGAAAATCATAGAACATACACTCAGAAACTCATATGCAAGGAAATTTTCTTTTGTATTAATTTTGAATGCCTCTTACACTATGTACAAGACTGGAATACAACATAGTCTCAGTTCTTTCTCCTCTCCTCTCCTATTCTTCCAATCTATCTCCTCAATTTCCAACAACTGACTAACAACCTTTCTTCAACAACAAATTTTGGGCATACATTACATACTTCTCGAGCCTTCCCTCTAGACTACCTTAGTTCTATCACTTCACAATAAAGACAACCTATCACTAAGTCTTTATTTACAATAAATAAACATCTAGTCCAAATCGGATCTATATCCACCAAACTATCAGCCATTCAAGGAGAATATACACTTGACCTATACAAACACAGTATCTCGGCTTTCCTTGATCCTTAGAAACTTTAATTACATTAAAAAAATATGATTTTTAAACTCAAAATTGGGGAAGACTGTCATGCCCTTCTTTGGGATCCGTTCCCTCCAAGTGTGTTGGTGCATTGGCTATTGATGCACATGGAGAGTTGGAGCGATTCTCCTGCATCACAAAGACAATAATCCATCAATATAAACCCCCCAAATCCTTCAAAGTAGAAAAAGGGATAGAATTATGTTCAATTAGGGAAAAACTCTCTATGGCCAAGGGTAAACCACAATAGACAAGTATGACTACAGAAATCAACTCAATTCCAACATATGCTATATAAACTAATTTGCAATATCAAACAAGCCTACCTTGATCCAACATTTGATGATGTTCCACCGTAGATCACTTTGACCCAAATCTTTATACCTGGAAGAAGTTCTCAACAAACAAGTAGACAAGTATACAATGATAATATAAAAGGGGTTAGCACCTCAGATAGCATAATCCATTAATAAACATTACAAACACGCCTATGGATAATAATCATATATTTGCAAGATATTAATAGGATGGGAAAGGAGTATTTATATTAATAATTGATCAGCAGAAGTGACAACGATACAGACTTCCATGTCGGCACGGTTCAAAACCAAGAAACGAAGTTCCTTCCAACTGGGTATCCACCACTTCAATCCTCCACCAAAGGAAAACTCATAGGAAAGAGGCAATGAGGTCCTCTCAACAATAGGGAAAGAGCTTGGGGGGTGAAAACTATGTTCATACTTGAGGGACATAGGGATGTAGACTCAATATGAAGTAATTTCTCTAGAGTAACTTTTCTCTCAAAGTTGAATGCTTTCTCTTTTTTTTTTTTTCCATAGGTCGAAATTGTGCTCTTATAGCCTTTAGGATGCAACTGAAGGGTCGAGTCAGAACGTTTCCAGTATATGGAAGGCCAAGGATCAGATATCTCCTATCTAACATGGAAACCGCACCTCATTTTGTATTTTCTGTCACAAATCTCGATGTATGCGGGCTGTAGTGGATCAACAAGTGTATACACATCTTGCATAGAATATAGGGAGCGTATATGTGGAAAAATGTATATTTGTATCTCTAGATTCATCAAAAGGGGATGATAAGTCTACATAGGGAAATGGAAAAGGCCCTCTGTACAAGATAGCAATGGTGAGGCAAATCTTGCTATAACAGAAATAGGGTTGAAATTTTAGTAGGTGTCCCCTTTCCTTTCACTTGTAAAAGTAAAAGTAAAGGTGGGTTGTTGTGAACGTAAAAGAACACTCACATAGGTCCAGGAGGATCCCTGAACTCTCACAAAGGTCTAGGAGGATCCATGAACGCTCACAGAGGTCCTAGGTGGTCCAAAAAAGCTCAAAATTTGACCGTTTTATTTTTTTTCAAAAATGACATCATTGCGTAGAGATCGGAGCCATCTTTCCAATGACACAAATGATGTGTCAAACAGAGTCTATATGCAAACATTATGGTTGGTCAAAGTTCAGGTCAACTAGGGAAAAAATTAACCCTGAAGATACGTATGGTAGGCTTAGAGAGAGACACATGGAAATATAACATGTTGACAAGTGGTAGTTCCAGATATTGACAAGTGGCAGATTTAGGTACTAACAAGTGGTAGGTGACATGGCTCTGGTTGGCATCCATGCGGTCTAGTTATTTAATGACACATGGCATAGGAGGGCCAATGAAAATATTCCACGTGGAAGCTTCCCATTAGCCAATATGGTTTGTGTATTGTAAAATTTTGGGGTTAGTGGTGTTCGACCCCATGATCTCCTTGAGCACCCAATGACTTAACATACCCACCATAACCGCTAATCCACACATTTGAACTTAACATATCAATGTGATATAATATATTTATTATGGTATTAAAATTTTGTTGGAGGGGGGAAGGCATCAGGGACTATCCATAACCCCTGGTTCTTTATATATAATATATTATATATTATATACCATATTTAAATATGGTTATAACTAAATTGTAAACAACTGGATATGTTATAACAGTAAGAACATCTACCAACGAGTATGCACCTGGAAGGGAATATAACCCATGACCCCACCAAAATTAGTGGTGGTTTTAACCACTAACCCAATCGGCCCACATTTGGTGGAGATTTTGTCTATTTTAGTATTAAGTTGCCACAAATTTTAGGGATTTTGTTAAGAGGAGTGGCCTATTTAATGGCACACACCCCAATGCATTGTACACAACATTTTTGTGTTTTACACACATTTTTTATAGAGATTGATCTCAAAATTTATTCCCGGGGGTACACACATTTATGAGGCTACATTGTAAAGCATGTCAGGGGTCACCTTGATGGAATTTCGAGTATTTTATATCAAATTTGCACAATGTTTTTCCAGGAATTTAATGATGCACTCCATTTTTGCATTTGATTAATTTGTAAAAAAGTTATTGTATTATTTTCCATGCCAAGGGAATTCTAGGCACTGTAAGAAGAATATAGTCGAATTTATACTCATTTTTCTCAGTTTTTCGAGAGGAATGCACGGGTGATGTTCTCTTTTGCATCAGAGCAACATATTTTAAGGGAATATTCATCTCTTGTATTGTAAATTCCTTTTATTGTACTTGAACTATTTGAGCATTAGTAAAGTGATTCCACATTTGATTATGTAAGATGGATTATGCAAGTAATGATAATTAATTAAAGTGTTTGTTTGAGTAATACAAATCACTCCCATTCTATAAGCATTTGCAATAAAATATTTTGGAATAAGAGAGTGGTATTGAACTTAGTAATATTTTTAGATCAAGTTTTGTATGGGTTCTATCCATTTTCGGATCAACTGGTATCAGAGCAAGTCGTCTAATCCACTTCTTTGAGATAAGTGGTATCAGAGGTGGCTTGAAAGGTGAATGTTTACAGAGGATAAACAAAAGTGTGGTGAAGGGAAACTTGAGGTTTATAATCCTGAAATGGGTTCAAGGAGATTCACTCGAAGAGAAGATATGGCTTCATTGTTGGAAGATTGGTTGTTGTCATTGATGTCAACCCTAGTCATTGGTTTTCAATCACAAGATTGATGAAGGTATTTGGACATGAAGGACAATGCACATGAAAACACAAAAACCATGGATGAATAGTATACATCATGTTGTTTCTGGTGGTAGGTGGCATGTCATGAGGATCCTCACGGTTGAGGAGAAATGAATTTTTTAAGATGACAAAGTGAATTGAAGAAGGAAGTACATGTCGGCCCTGAAGATAATTAAAGCAAATAATTACAAAATAAGATAGTGTCAGGTTGGCCCTAGTGTTAAAATGAAGTGAGATAAATTGTATAAATACATATCATTATACATTAATTTGATACAAAATTCGAATTTCAGAGGAAATCAGAAGTAAAGAAGGCCAGATTTTAAGGGAGGATGAAGTCTTTTGGTGATGTGTTCTAAGGTATGTTATTTACAGGTCATCTTACCATTTTCGCTATAATTTTTTTTTTGTATAACGATTCAGATAGTGAAATCGATATGGTATTGAGAATACATGCCTAGGCACCTGTGGTAAAAATTTCATCTCTTTATTCACTATAATTATGGAGATACACTATGTTGAAGATAGGGTTTTTGACGAGTCCTGAAGCTAGTCATAAACATGTGTTACAGATAAAAAAGTCATAACTTATTCATATAAAATACAAATGAAGTGAGACCAATTTCATTGGAAATAGTACGGGCTTTAGTTTCTTGTGTATGAGTTTCAAAATCTAATTTTAAATATTGAGCACAGAGCATTATGTACAAGTTCTCTCTCCTGAATAAACCATAATTGAATAAGGTCTACCATTCTCTCTATAACTTCCTTTTGGGGAGGATTCAAGGAGTGAAACTTGGAGGAGTTTCAGAGAATACATTGAGAAATATTATCTACAGAATCAGAGTATTCCAAGAATTGCAGAATTGTAGAAGTTGAAGAAGTCTCAGGAAGCATTATCAGGTTCTATGTGATGGTTGGTTGATGGTGATGATTTAATGTAAATTTTTATTATCTCTCATATATTCTTTGGTAGAAGGAAGGGGCAAGGATGGAGAGGTCAACCCTCTCTTGATATTGGAGGATTGTATTTTCCTCTTGGATGTTTATCCCTCTTTTTATATTTGGAAGCTGTAGCTACCTTTGGAAGTCATTACTTCCCTTGAAAAATAACTATTTATTATTTCTCATATATTGTGCATGGTGTATTGTGGTGTATTGGTGTAACTCTTATACTATTGTTCATTTATCATTGTATATAATTGAATGGTTTAAGTATAAGTTGAAAATGATTTTAAATTTTACTTGATACTGATTCACCCCCCTCTCAGTATCAACAATTGGTATCAGAGCGAGTTACCTTTAGTACAATTTAACCACTAGAAGGAAGATCATAAGAAGAAATGGAAGACAACATTCCAAATGGGATTCCACCATTTGATGGAATAAATTTTGAATACTAGAGTAATAGAATGGAAACTTACTTGAAATCTCTTGGGGAAGATGTTTGGTTCTCAGTTTCTTCAGGATACAATTCTTTGAAGAAACCAAAGACTGCAACTCAAAAGGAAACAAAAAGGAACAACAAATTGGAAATAGATACCATCATGGATGGATTGACAGATTCATTAAAATCCAATGTGGGATCATGTGCATCATCAAAATAGTTTTGGGACAAGCTACAAGACCTTTATGCAAGGGAAGAAACAACAGAATAAGAAGAAGTTGAAGCAAATTACAACATCTAAGATTTCAAAGAAGCAAATAGAGGTCAGTTCTTTTTCTTTAATTGTGAAGGAGTAGGACATGTTGAATTTGAATTTCCTCATCCAAGTATTGAAAGAGATGACACTAAAGAATAAAATTCCAATGAAGAAGAAAAAAATCATGAAGAAGAAATTATTCAACAAGAAGATGGGAATCTTAAAAAATTGAAGCATGTCAAGATTGAAAATAGCAAGCTCAAAGACATGCATAGAAAACTAAGAAGTGAATTGGGTAGCTGTGAAAAGATAGTTGTAATCTTGAAGAAAAAATTAGAATACTTTGAGAAACTAAGAGAAGAAATCGTTTCCTTGAAAACACTACTCGAAGAAGAAAGAAGAATAAGAAAAGTAAGGAATTTCCAAATGATGAAGAAAGAAGAATATTGTGAGAAACATGAACAAGAAGTTGTCTCATTGAGGAAGAGATTAAGAAAATCTCAAGTGACAAAAGACTTAACACATCTTGGATGCATGGTTGAAACTTCATACAAAGAAGATGCAAATATCAACAAGAAGGTTGAAGAAAGAGCTACACAGATAGTTGATGAGAGGTGGACCAGGATACCAGAAAGAAGGAATGATTAAAAAATAAATGAATATCCAAGAAGACCTCCTACCTTCAAGAATCAAAGAAGCTTCAATCAGTATGAAGGAAACTATAGAAGAGTAGATCATGAACCCAAATTGACTACATCACAAAGAAGGTCACTTAATCCAATGTATCAAAATTTATTTCTTGGTCATTGTTATACTTGCAAACATTTTGTACATAAGGAAATTAATTGCAGAATCAATGAAAGGAACAACTACGCAAGAAACATGAATGGTGTAAATAGAAGATATGGAAATAATCATGGATTTGTCAACGTAAGTTATAATTTATTTTCCCCATTGATGGAAAAAAATATTGTATGCTACAAATGTAATTATCTTGGTCACAAAGCACGAGATTGAAAATATATGAATGAACATGTCCCTATGCCAACCAAAGTATGGAGAAGTAAATATATTGCAAACAATGAAGATTGTCGAATTGCATTGACCGTTGAAGAATGTAAAGAAGAATATGAATGGTACATCTACAGTGGATATTCTTCACACATGTCCGGGGATCAAGAAAAATTCATCAGCTTGAAGAGAAAGGGTGGAAATGTTTCATTTGGAGATGACTCATCTGCCAAAATACTTGGAGAAGGTGTAGTAGAGCTTGGAAGAAAAAATGTAAAAGCAAAGAATGTCCTATTGGTTGAAGACTTGAAGCATAATCTACTCAGTGTTAGTAAAATGTGTAATCAAGGATATACTCTCATGTTTGACTCACAAAGATGAAAAATCAAAGAAGAAGGTTTAGGAATATTGGACACAACTGCAACAAGAAGGACAAGTAACATATACATCCTAAAACCACGAAAAATCTCCAAGGAAGAAAGATACCATAAAAATGAAGTGTTATTAAGTGCTATAAGTTTAGGGGGAGCAACCCCAAAGAAGAGAGTTACTTTTTACCATTAAAGTCAGGGGGAGCAGCCCCACCCTTTTCCATTGATGTCAAAGGGGCAGAGAAATTCGGATCATGATGAGTGTTTCCATCAATGACAAAGGGGGAGATTGTTGGAAGATTGGTTGTTGTCATTGATGTCAACGCTAGTCATTGGTTTTCGACCGCAAGATTGATGAAGGTATTTGGACATGAAGGAAAAATCACATGAAAACACAACACCCATGGATGGATAGTATACATCATGATGTTTCTGGTGGTAGGTGGCACGTCACGTGGATCCTCATGGTTGAGGATAAATGAATTTTTGAATATGACAAAGTGAATTGAAGAAGGAAGTAAATGTTGGCCCTAAACATAATTAAAGAAAAAGAATTACAAAATAAGAAAGTGTCAGGTCGACCCCAAAGTTAAAATGAACTGACATAAATTGTATAAATACATATCATTATACATTCATTTGATACAAAAGTCGAATTTAAGAGGAAATCATAAGTAAAGAAGGCCGGATTTCAAGGGAGGATGAAGTCTTTTGGTGATGTGTTATAAGGTATGTTATTTAGAGGTCATCTTACCATTTTCGCTATAACTTATTTTCTAGAATGATTAAGATGGTGAAATTGATATTGTATTAATAAGACATAACTAGGTACCTGTTGTAAATATTTAATCTCTTTATTCACTATAATTATGGAGATACACTCTGTGGAAGATATGGTTTTTGACCAGTCCTGAAGCTAGTCATAAACAAGTGTTCCGGGTAAAAATGTCATAACTTATTCATAGAAATTCCAACTGAAGTGAGACCAATTTCATTCAAAAGAGTATGGTCTGTAGTTTCTTGTGTAGGAGCTTCAAAATCTTATGTTAAATATTGAGCGTGGGGCATTCTATAAAAGTTCTCTCTCTTGAATAAACCAGAATTGATAAGGTCTACCATTCTCTCTATAACTTCCTTTTGGGGAGGATTCAAGGAGTGAAACTTGGAGGAATTTCAGAGAATACATTGAGTAATATTATCTATAGGATCAGAGTATTCTAGTAATTGAAGAATTTTAGAAGTTGAAGAAGTCTCATGAAGCATTATCAAGTTCTATGTGATGGTTGGTTGATGGTGATGATTTAATGTAAAGTTTTATTATCTCTCATATATTCTTGGGTGGAAGGAAGGGGAAAGGATGGAGAGGTCAACCCTCTCTTGATATTGGAGGATTGTATCTTCCTCTTGGAGGTTTATACCTCCCTTTATATTTTGAATCTGTATCTACCTTTGGAAGTCATTACTTCCCTTGAACAATAACTATTGATTATTTCTCATATATTATGCATGGTATATTGTGGTGTATTGGTGTAACTCTTATACTATTGTTCATTGCTCATTGGATATAATTGAATGGTTTAAGTATAAGTTGAAAAAGTTTTTAAATTGTATTTGATACTGATTCACCCCCCTCTGAGTATCAACATTCACCAAGGAAAATAGATCCTTATGAATCTGAAGATAATTTCTTCAATTCCTTTAATCATATGAAGGCAATTATGGAAGAGCTCTATAATGAGAGGGGATTATGAAAAGGAGAAAGTTATAGAGAATTTAGTAAAGAAGATGATGTTCCTCCTTCTCCACCTCTTTCAAGACCTTCTTCTTCACCTCCTTACACACCTCCACCTCGTTCATATCCTTACACTTCTATGCCCTCATTCCCTCATAAGAAAATTGATTCAAAGAAGCCATTGTTAAAGTTGGATGTCAAGTTTAACATGCCCATGTATAATGGTGAGTCTAATGCAGCAAAGTTCTACAATTGGATTCGAAAATGGAAGTTTACTACCGTGTTCAGCAGATTGATGAAGATGAGGTAAAGATTCAATTCGCCTCTCTTCATGTAATATCCCCAAAAATAAATTATTATTGAAGTCTTAATACACTTAGGAATTTATTTCCATTTTTTAAATATTCAAATTTGGAAAATTATTGCCATTTATGGAAATTCCAAATTTGGAATTTAGTTAGTTGTAATTTATTATTATGACTGTTGGGAAAAGATTTGATTTTCCCAACCAACTCTTTGACTATGACACTTGTAAGAAAACAAATATTTGTTATATTTATTGCTGAGAGACAAATGGAAAAACCATGTTGAAATCAGCTCACCATGAATCCATGAGTGGGGGACATGTTTGAAGTACCTCAGGGTTGAATGTTACAAGTGTAAAATCAGGAATTTGGCCATTTGCAACCCCTGAAAATTAGGGATTTGTAAAACTGCGAAAATTCCCAAGGGGAAAAGACCTAGGCACAAGATGATTTTGCATATATAGAATATGGGAGGAGACAAGACATTGCCTAGTATGCAGAGGAGAAGAACATCACTTGTTGTTATGAACACTAGTTTCTGAGTGTGGCAAGGATATTTTTTCTGATTCTGAAAGAGGACGATAGCTAAGGAGGAGTTTGGAGTTTTCCCTCATAGATTCATGGTCAGGCTAGGGGGTTAACATAGCAAGTAGATTGGTTTTTCTATTCTATGGTTGGGTGGAACTTGGTTGTTCCATTTGTTGTTTCAACACTTTGTTTAGATATGTTCATCTACTCTTCCCTGGTTGAATGTTCTGTTGATTAATAGTTGGTAGAATACATTGACTAAATCCTGGATAAATGTATTATTGATAAATGGATGATAAATTACATCTACTTATGTTGGAAGAATATAATGAATGGTAGAATAAGATTTTATAGTTTAATTTATTCAGTAAATAGAGTTAAGAGAATTACTGTGTATGATAATTTTTGGTAATCATATGAAAATTTCTTATTCAAGTGTTGTACTCTCTGAACCGCAATATGAATATAGATTCAAGTATAATTATGCTTAAAGACTTATTTCAGATTGTTACAGGTTGAAGAATATTAAGTACGGGTCTATAGAAAAATATATGTATACTGTTATAGGTTGCAGTACATCTACAAAGGACAGAAGTATTACCATGATAAATGTAAACTATACCATATCTATAGATATATATGTGTATATAGATATTTACTCAAGGATCATTTAAACTGCACAACTTCCCAATGAAGTTTTTGAGTGATTACCAGAATAGAAATATATATGTGTATACAGGTTGCTTCCCATACAGATTTTCAGAGCTACATGAACATCTAATACACATAAAATATTTATTGACTATTACAAGTATTTTTCCATTAAATCTGATTGAATTAAGTGTAGCAGAAGATTGCAGTACTTCATTCTAGTAAATGTCTAGTGACATAAATACATAAAACATGTTATCTATTACAAAGCTGGAACAAGACAAGTCTTTAAAATCTACACAATATATGCGGACATAACTATTAAATCGTGAAATTCATATTTAATACAGGGTTTTCTCCTTTGTATTTTCCTTTATGGTTTGAAGATACAAGTACCCAATTTTCTTTAGGAACCTAGCATGAAACTAATACGATAATAACATCCTAGGATGAAACCTGTATCACTTTAATAAAACCTGGGTGGTTATTCTTCTTTCAACGCGGTAAGTTGGAACTTGAATACCTTTCGAGTGGGATGCCCTTGTAAATCCCCAAGCCACCGAGAGATCGAGTCCTGCAAGAGAAGACCACGAACATCCATAACAGAGTTATGAAAACAAATCAACAAAAAAAAAAAATTAAATATCGAGGATAGAGTAATGTTAAAAAACGAATTTAAACTTTTCAGTTTGTAATATGTGAACAATCACTTAGCTTGAAGATGACATTGGGTTCCTTTCTCCATCGTCAACGATGAGCAAATTGTCCATAACCCAGAGGGGAGAAGTGGATTTTGAAATGTTTGATGGGTACCCTCACCACATAAATAGGGGTCCCATCATTAGTCTTGTAACCGAATACATTAAATCAATTTCTCGAAGGTTTTCCAGTATTTAGAACATTTTAAAACATGTAATACATATATTGCATAACCAGAACTAAAGAGTACACTGTATAAAATATGTTCCACATATTTTCCCGATTCGAATCATAGATAGGGTTTTTGAGATACCATCCTCTTGTTTAGCTAAAAACCACAGACTTATGACAAAGAAACACAATCAAGATCAGAGTACTGGATATTCAGAATTCATTTTCTTTACGCTAACAAAGTGAGAATGGATAAGTTAACCTCATAAATTCAGAAGAATAAATTTTGCTCAGGGTAAAATCATTTCCACAAAGGCATTATTTTTTCCAGCCCCAAAATTTACAGACAGGGTTACGGTACCCCAGAGTCATAATTCTTAAACTTACAAGTTATTGTTTAAAAACTCAGTCAAGTTGCACATAGTCTTTCAAATGCACAAAAATTGAGGCGAATGTTGTATAATCTTATTGGAGTATATATTAGACAAAACTTAGTGTATTTCAAAGAATTGTCTCACAATTTTAACCCTCCACTGTAATAGTTATTTGGAACACCAATGGGGAGTTACAGGCCAGATACTAAAGGTAGATATTCAGTCAAAGATACCTCTCTATTTACCAGTAGACAACTCTATGAATATATATATACATATCGTGCTCCTTTAATCTCGAATTAAATCTGGGCAAGAACCCATATGTATATTATCAACATTGGAGATTGGAAATTCCAAAATGTAAAAAGAGGTACATAACTGTAAATATTTTTCATAACTGTTAATTTAAAAACTCAAGAAAACCACAATGCACACAGCTAAATCACGAGACGGACAAAGAATTATGCCAAAGTTGTCAAACCTTTGAAAGGCTTAGGCCAAGAATTCGTATCTCTATCGATTCAAATAAACACTAATAATACAGAATGAAAAAACCAAAGATACAGTAAACACAACATTATATATATGATCAAACTAGCTCCTGCACTGTGTGGAAATTTTTGCCCCCCTTTGGAATTATTACAGTCCAGGACTTCGTACGGGTTTACTCACAAAGAAAATGTTTGTCACGGGGTATAAGGGTTTTAGAAATATGATATATAAATTTAAAGTGGAGCCACAATAAAACCCTAAAATTGTCGAGTATACTACCAACAATTAAAATTCTATCTCAGACCATGGAAGTTAGGACCGGTAGAACTAATCAGAGTTAGAGGGTGACCGGTGCACATGGTGACCTTTTAGAATTCACAGAGAGTTCAGATAAAACAACCGAGAAGTTACTTACCTCGCATAGGGTGGGATCCGACTGGTGAATGACTCCTAGTTTCCTTTCCGCCCAGAACGAGCCAAACTCCATGAGTTAGGGCATGCTACCAAGTTTAACATCATCAGGGTTAGCGTCGCAACATTTTTGCAAATACACAGAACCAAGGGAGAAGAATGAAACAATAGCCTTAGAAAGCCCTCCGCCAAGCAGATTAATGGTGATAGTTACGAGCTGTACCTAGGCCATGTGAATAAACCGAGGTGGCAGAGACACAATGGGAATGAAGGTCGAGAGATGAACAAAGGAGTACGCTACAAGACACCATAAATGTCGCAGGAAGGGTATATTTAAGTCATGATAGTCTTACCTCTGTAGATATCTTATCAATTTTTATGGCGAGTGTAATGATAGTCAGTTTAGACTTACAGATCTAGTCTTGTCATCCCATCTAGTTAGGGTTTTACTCTAACTTTCAGATTTGTAGTACTTGTGCCAGGATTAATTTAAATGGGAGTGGAAAACGACAAGAAACGAACATCTTGCGCCATCTGTTTAGTCACAACCATTATGAGTATTAACACTTATACGTACTGGTGTCATGTTAGTAATAACTAGTTTTAATAGAGACCTTTCACATACAACCTATAGATTCATCAATACTTTCATCCTAGGGGTCGTTATTTGTATACATTTAATTCCATAGTATTCCCTATGGTTTTGCGCGAGTAGAATGGAATTTCTAAGATGAATATATTTGTTTAGTTACTAAGATACTCTTTCACTCTATTTTGAGAATAGGATTGAGATAGTCTTGTATATATAAAATTGCACCTGTATCAAGGAAATGGTAAGTGTAAATTGCAAAAAATCAAAGAAATAATAGAATCACTCTATAGTTATAGTTAAGGAATACTTGAAAGGTATTGAAAGAAAATGAGCAAGTCTAATGACCCTAATTAAAAAAAAAAATATTGGTAAATTTTGTGTACATTACATATAGTATCAGAGAAAAGGTTACAACACTTGGACCTTAAACAGGGCCAAAAATGTTTTCTTAGCACATGCTTTCTATTTAATGAAAAACTAACAAAACATTTACTGTTACAAACATACAAAAATTATTTTTGTTGTGATAATGGTAGCACAGAATGAAGAAGAGATCAGACTTGAGGAGAATCCTGAGCAAGGACCTCCTGAATAACCTAGGTAGAACAGTGAAGGAATTTCAGCTACCCAGGTTTTGGAAACCATGAGAAATCTTATTGTGGAACGACAAGTTTTCAAGGCAGACAATGACAAACTGAAAAAGGCACAACAAGAACAACATGAAATAAATGAAGTATTGTTGCGAAGCATAGTAGAAAATAAGATCCCAAAAGATAATAACCAAGAAGAAGAGGTCAGTAAAAGGGCCTCCAAGAATTTTGGTCCTAAAGCAGAAAAAGGGGATAGCACTTCCGAAGGTACACCATCAACAGAAGATAAAAAAACCATAAGAAGAAAGAGGAAACATGTGGACCATTTGAAGGGAGAGTTTAAGAAAATCAAACCGTCCACATTTGACGAGGAATCCAGGATAGGGGAGGAGGCTGAAGCTTGGTTACTCTCCGCCTAGAATGACCCCAACTCCATGAGTCGGGGCATGCTACCAAGTTTAACATCATCAAGGTTAGCGTCGCAACGTATACATTTGTATACATTTAATTCCATAGTATTCCCTATGGTTTTTCATGAGTATAATGGAATTTCTAAGGTGAATATATTTGTTTAGTTATTAAGCTACTTTTTCACTCTCTTTTGAGAATAGGATTGAGATAGTCTTGTATATACAAACTTGCACCTGTATCAAGGAAATGGTAAGTGTAAATTGCGGAGAATCAAAGAAGTAATAGAGTCACTCTATAGTTAGAGTTAAGGAATACTTGAAAGGTTTGGAAAGCGAATGAACAAGTATAATGAACCTATTTTTTTTTATTATTTATTGGTAAATTTGGGTTACATTACACTTCACCTTGAAGGTACAACATTGATTTGGTGGGAAGGTATCCAAAAGAGCAGTACTCTTCTTGGTCATAATTCAAAGTTGCATTAAGGAAACAATTTTATCCTTTGGCATATCGAAAAAAGGAAATTATGGAGTGGAAATATCTTAGGAAAGGAAAAAGACAAAGTGTGCAGGATTTTATTGAGGAGTTTAGGAAGAAAGCATTTGCTTTAAATATTTCATTACATTCTACAGAAACCCTTCTGAAATACATTGGTTGTTTGCATGGTTACATTCGTCATACTCTTCTTTTCTTAAGTCCCACTAATTTTGATGAAGTATGTGTTCAAGCTATGCATATTGATTATGGGGGGAAGGATGCTAAAGATGGTTCCTCGAAGGAGTTTTCTCAACATAAGGGAAATAATAACAAAGCAAAAGAGAAACATGTAGCTAAAGTAAAGAAGGAAGAAGCAAAGCTCACATGTACCCATTGCAAGAAAAGCGGACATGATGAAGATCATTGTTGGAAGATGCATCCTAAATTAAGGCCTAAAAAGTATGGAGGCAAAGGAAATTTTTTTTTTTTTTTCACATTCCAACAAGATTTTGGATCTGATTCAGATGAAGAGACACGAATAACACCTTTAGGTGTTGTAAATGCAAGAAATAATGTTTCTATGATGTCTACAAAATCAAGTGAAGGGTATGATTTGGAATGTAATAATGAAATAGTTAAGTCATATCCTAGTCATGAAGTGTTTCATAATTCTCCAAATATGCCACATGAAGGTCCATTACATGTAGGTTACAAGTATTTTTTCAGTAAGCATGAGAATCTTGTTAATTCATTGCCAGTAGCATCTATATGTTTGCTACTACTACTGATATGTTGTGCATGGACAATAGTGAAAAATATGAATGCATATGTATGTGGAAATACGAGAATGATTTATTATGTTCGCAACATTATTTCATCCTTCATCCTTGTTGTCCAACTGATTGTAATGGGCCAAGTGGTCCAAACATGGGGAATAGATGTAGGTCAAGTCAGGAGGCATCTCGCTCATTTAATGTAAACCTTTTGTAGGTCCAAACGTTCCCCAGTGGGGAGATTTGATCCAGTAGGATCTAAGGAATGCGCACAAAGATCCAAGAGGATCTGGAACACTCACAGAGGTCCCAAGGGATCTATAAAATATCAAAATTTGACCATTTTAAATAATCTTGAAACTAATATATTTGTGTGGAGATCGCCTCCATATTTCCAACGACGCAAACGGTGCATCAAACAAAGTATGTATACAAAAGTTATGTCTGGTCAAAGTTCTGGTCAAACAAGGTAAAAGTCAACCCTAAAGAGACACATGAGAATATCACAGGTGGACAAGTGGAAAGTCCATATGTTCACAAGTGGTAGCTCCAGGTACTGATAAGTTGAAGCTCTAGGTATTGACAAGTGTTAGGTGACATGGCTCCGGTTGGCATTCAAGTGGTCTAGTTATTTAATGACACATGGCATAGGAGGGCCAATCAAAAGTCGTGTCATGGCAAATTTCCATTAGCCAATATGGTTTATGTATTGTAAAATTTTTGGGTTAGTGGGGTTTGATCCCATGACCTCCTTGAGCACCCAATGACTTAACATACCCACCACAACCACTAAGCCACACTTTTCAACTTAACATACTTGTGTGATATAATATATTTATTATGGTATTGAAGTTTGGTTGGAGGGGGGAAGGGGCCAAGGACTAGCCCCAACCTCTGTTTCTTACCATACACCACATGACCAACACCTTAATTCTGCGGGAGGGCTTGACCTTATGAGTTTTGGAATATATTATATTATATATATTATATATAATATATAATATGTTATGTACCATATTTAAATATGGTTATAACTATATTGTAAACAAATGGATATGTTATAACAATAAAAACATATGCCAAAAAATATGCACATGGAAGGGAATATAACCCATGACCTCGCCAAAATTAGTGGTGTTTTTAACCACTAAACCAACTGACCCACATTTGGTGGAGATTTCATCTATTTTAGTATTCAATTGCCACAAATTTTGGGGATTTTGGTATTTGGGGATTTTGGTAAGAGGGGTGGCCTATTTAATGGCACACACCACAACACATTGTACACACAACATTTTTTTGTTTAACACACATTTGTATGGAGAGTGGTCTCAAACTTTGTACCTTAGGGTACACACATTTATGAGGCTACAACATAAAGCATGTCCGTAGTCACCTTGGCATAATTTCGAGTATTTTATATGAAATTTGCATGATTTTTCGCCATGGATTCAACAATGCACTCCGTTTTTTCATTTGAGCGATTTGTAAAAAGGTCATTGTATTATTTTGCGTTCCAAGGGGATTCTAGGCATTGTAAGAAGAATATGGACTTTATACTCATTTTTCCCAGTTTTTTGAGAGGAATGCAAGGGTGATGTTCTTTTTTGCATCAAAGAAGCATATTTGAAGGGCATCTTTAAATCTTGTATTGTAAATTACTTTTATTGTGCTTGAATCATTTGAGCATTAATAAAGTTATTTCGCATTTGCTTATGTAAGATGGATTATGCAAGTTATGATCATCATTTAAAGTGTTTGTTTGAGTAAGATAAATCACTTCCATGCTATAAGCACTGTCAATAAAATATTTTGGAATCAAAACGTAGTATTGAACTTACTAATATTTCTAGATCAAGTGTTGTATGGGTTCTATCCATTTTCAGATCATCTATGGAACATACAATTCTTCCTTCTTGTTGTCTTCAACCTTGATAGATTCCTTGAGTATATATTCATAATTCTTGGTCCTTTCTTCACTTGACTATTTTTAAGAGGTTGAGGCTTCTTCTTTAGAAACTACCTTATTTTCACTATAACCAAGACCAGTGTTTTCAAATGGTGATCTTCGACAATTTAGGATTTCATTGAAGGTTGTAGAGCTCTTTTCAAATTTCATGTTAGTATTTGATATTTCCATCTCCTTTCTTAGAAAAACTATTTCATATTCTAGACTTTTGTAGACATATTCTCTTTTGTTTAGCCAATTTCTTAATATGTCTTGAATTCTCTTTGCCTCTTCTACTTGAGTTTTTAAGTTGATGATGATTGTTTCAGTTTCATCAGAACTTTTTTTTTGTTGAGCATTTATTTTATGTATTTCTTCAAATTCTCCTTTTGTATCCTTTTCTTTTTCCTGAATCGTTCTATTTCATTTAGAGAACATTTGAGCTCTCCTTCAAGACCCACTTCAACATCAATTTCATGATTTTCTTCTTCTATTGAACTTGTGTTTCCATTATTTTGTGTTTCTAGGACCATGAAGAGAATCTTTTCTATTTCACTATCACTGTCATCGAACAAGCTGTTGTTCTCATTGGTATAAATATTTTTCTTTTTCCAAACAAATTTTCTTCTCTTTTCAGTCTTGCCCTTCCTGTACCTTTTGAAGCTGGATGTTGGAGTTACTTCACACACACCTAGGATTTATTTTTCCTAAGGTTATTCCTTGTTTATTAGTCATAATTAGTCATTATCCAGTCTCCTATATTTTAGGGGAGAATATTCCACCTGGAGAATATTCTCTTTCAGTTGACACTTTAGTTTGACTAGTTGAGTTGAGTTTAGATGTTGCATTGGTTTTGTCACCATGCAACATTGGGATCATCACCAACTCACTACTCTTTGTTCAGTCAGTTAACTAAAGACTAGTTGACTAGTTAACTCATCTAGGTGGAAGTGCACTCTCGTAACTGCCTGAGAGACTAGACTAGGTGGCATATTACTCTTGTAACCGTTGGTGTGTGTCTAGATCAATCTAGACCACCACTATGGTTCATTAGTTACTCATTTATTCTATATATATTGTAAATTATTCACTCTTTGAGTGTGAAATATGGTTAATGAGAATTCTTCCATTCTTTCTATCTTGCTTCTTCTTTCTCAATTTCTCTCTACAAATGTGTGTAGTATTTTCTAGCTAGATCTATTCTATGCAGGTTCAACACATTTACATGGTATCAGAGCCAACATAATTCTAAGAAAAAGCTACACCAAAATTGTTTGTAGGTACAAAAGATTGAAGACAACAAAAAGATGGATTATTCGCCGGAAATACTTCTCACACCTCATAACTATTTGGAGTGGAAGCCAAATATTCTACTTCTTCTCAGAAGTAGAGGCTTATACCAAATAAACATGGAAACATAAGTAGAGCATGATTCTGTCGATGAGAAAAAAATAATTTTCTCAATAGACAAGATATGGCCATAGGAAGTATCGGCATGTCTGTTTCTCCCGAACTTTTCCATCAAGTATATGAAGAATCACAAGGATTAACTCCAAATGAATTATGGACCAGATTGGAGGTTCTACTTGGGAATAAAAAATATTGTGAATATTTCATGCAGGAGGTTGAACAGATAGAGCCATAAGAGAAGCCATCAGAAGATCAAGTCTCTTATTATGAAGAGTCTTCTACAAAAGTATTTGCAGAAATTTGTATTCCATTAATTGAAAATGATGTCTACTCCATTTCAGATTTATTTTCTGAAATTCATGTGGAAGATATATGGCATGCATCTTAGGAGTCACATGTAGACACTGTTGCATGCACCATGCATGCATCTCAGGAGACAAAAAGGGAGTCGTGCACATCAGATGCCATTATGATATTTTCTAAGAAAAATTTGCAGAAACAAATTGGATATTTGAATTCCCCTTAGGAAAATACTCAATTTCAAAAAAAACAATCATTTGACATGGAGTCCGGAAAATGAAGTTATGATCGTTTTAAAATCAACAAAATTTCAGCATTTTTTTGGAAACGGCTGCACGGTTTTCAAAATTTCCTCCAAAATTTATTTGGATATTATTCATTACAAGAAGATAAAGTGGATATGTGTGGAAATATCAATGATTCATATACTTCATCAGATCTGTGAAGACATCTACATATTCAACAAAATCTTCAAAGAGAACAAACTTGCACAGTTGCGAGGTCTTCTTGGAGTGAAGGACATGGTTGCTTAGCAACTGTCTTTTGTTCCTTATCATTTTTTATTTTATGCATTGTAATTTGAGGGGGGATTTTGTTACCATGAGTTTTTTCCTCTTTCCTCATTTAGTTCAGTGTATCTTTTGTATTTGGGTACCTAACATGGCCTCATAACCGGGACCCATTCTTTATTTTCACCATAGTGATGTTTAGGGGGGCTGTTGGAGTTACTTCACACACACCTAGGATTTATTTTTCCTAAGGTTATTCCTTGTTTATTAATCATAATTAGTCATTATCCAGTCTCCTATATTTTAGGGGAGAATATTCCACCTGGAGAATATTCTCTTTCAGTTGACACTTCAGTTTGACTAGTTGAGTTGAGTTTAGATGTTGCATTGGTTTTGTCCATGCAATGTTGGGATCATCACCAACTCACTAATCTTTGTTCAGTCAGTTAACTGAAGACTAGTTGACTAGTTAATTCATTTAGGTGGCAATTCACTCCCGTAATTGCCTAAGAGACTAGACTAGGTGGCAGTTTACTCTTGTAACTACTGGTGTGTGTCCAGATCAATATAGACCACCACTATGGCTCATTAGTTACTCATTTATTCTATATATATTGTAAATTATTCACTCTTTGAGTGTGGAATACGGTTAATGTGAATTCTTCCATTCTTTCTATCTTGCTTCTTCTTTCTCAATTTCTCTCTGCAAATGTGTAGTATTTTCTAGCTAGATCTATTCTGTGTAGGTTCAACACATTTACACTGGAATCTTCTGCATTATTATTTTTTTAATAAGGGAATTTACCAGCAAAGTGTCCTAGTTCTCCACAATTGAAACATTTAAAGGGAATCTTACCTTTGTATTTTCTTGAGCCTCTCTTGAGATTCCTGACAAAACTGGATTACTTTTCATCTGATTCAATGTTTGAGTTGTTTCTCATATTGCATTCTTATGTATTTATCTTCTTTGATTCCTTAAAGGATGCTTCATTTATTGATTCCTTTGTTGGATTATCATGTTCTATCCTCATTTCATATGCAGTGAGGATTCCATGTAACTCATCCACTGCTAGATTGTATAAGTCCTTTATTTCTTCAATAACAAAGTTTTTGGGACTAAATCTTGAGGGAAGTGAACTAAGCACTGTTTGCACAGTGATGGTTTCTTTAATCTCTTCACCTAGTCCTATGATGGTGTTGACAATCTCATCTACATGAATAAATTAGGCTGCAATACTATCTTATTCATTCATCTTGAGGGTCTCAAATTGAACTCTGTGGATTTTTTATTTTTCCTTCTCGACGTTGTCATCCCCTTCATATATGTTCTATAACGTTTCCCACATCTCTTTAGTTGATGTAAAATGCACGACTTTGACAAATTATGACTTTTCTAGACCACACAAAATTTCATTCATGGCTCTATTATTAGTATAAGTAAGCTTCGCACCAACATTATCTATAGGTAGAGTTGTTGGGGTTGTGTAACCATTCTAAACTAAACTCCAAATGTCAAACCCCAGAGCTGACAAATAAACTTTCATTCTTATGCTCCAGAAGGAATAACTTGATCAATGCAATAATGGAGTTTTTTTTGTAGAGCAAGATTCTTGTCTTTCCATGTGTTTTGTAGGGATCTACCTTCCACTGGTTATATTGTTTCTAAAGGAACCCACTCTGAAACCAATTGTTGGAATATTCAACAATAATGAGAAGGGGGTGAATACGTATTACACAAATTTTAACTACTTTTTCACTTTACCACTTTAACTAATCATAACATAATTAATCAAATGCAATGTAGAGAATCAGATATCAACATAAATCAACACAAATTCACAATACACAAATATTTTACATGGAAACCCAATAAGGGAGAAAAGCATGGAATTTTTTTCTTATATTAAACAAGAGTTACATTATTTGCAAGCTTCAAACTATGAGAGACACCAATCCCCTTAGTAAGAAAGCACTTACAAATTTTCAAGAACCAAATTGACAGGCACCAACCTATTGAGAAGATGATGACAAAAATCCTCATTGTAAGCACTCACTTACAGTTTGTAGAATCCAATCTTCCAGGCACCAACCTGTTAAGAGTATGAGGAAACCAATCCTCTCCACTACACCACCCTACCACCCTAAATTACATATGATTTTGATTTATCTACCTTGCATTATTTGATGTCCTTGGAACTCAGAACCTCAATGCTTCTCTTCGACAGTTTGTATGTACACCAATTCCAGAATTTGCAGCTCTCTCATTCTCCCCTGATTCTAGATTTTTCAATTTCAGAACCACTCACTCACTTTCCTTCACATACTCTCCCATCCACTTCTTTTCACACTTGTTCTCATGCCTAAGAACATCAGAAATATTCTCCTTCAAATCCATGAACTTACAAAGAATTTAGAGCATCGTTATTTATACAGTTATTGGCACAGGGGCAGACCCAGGGTTCAACGCTACAACAGTGCACCAACAAAACCCTAACTACCGGCCCTTTCGGAAACACCTACGAAGCAGATGAAGTCTCACCTGAGGTAGAGGTAGGGGTGGTTGCAAGACTCTAGTGTCTGCAAACTTAGCTAGGAAAAAGATTTTCCATTCTAATCACTTAACAGAGCACTCAAAAATTATATTTATCAATATTCAGTTCTTAGTTACATCACAGTTAAACCCTAATTATAGCACAATGCAATATTCAACCAGATCTAGCATCTAAAAACACTTGGCATGATGAAATAGATCAGATCTTAACATATTCAACACTAAGCACATGTATATCAATCAGATCTAACATCCATCCATATTATTAAGAACTAAGAATCGACATATCATCCATCTATATTAAATCACTAAGCACATTAACATATAAGCACGTCAATACATTGTACAAAGTAGAACAACACAACATGTACGTGGTTCACCCCCACCCCGGGGCTATGTCCACCAAATATTCATCCTATTTATTAGCTTCTTCAATGGGTTACATGCACAGAGACTCAAAAACCTTACTCTGCACAGGACAGGAAATCTGCACAGCTCGCTATATCCTACTTCCCTGAGTATATATAAGAACACAGCCTTCCATAGCCTCTTACAATGACTTGCACTTAGCTCTGCAAGTCTCACACAATATGCACAAAGAACTTACAACTCTTGATCACACATATCCAACTCTAGCACTCAACCATTCATTGTCCATTTTCACTACATTGCCTTAACATCTATTTATACATACAAAAAAGGCCTAAGTATGGGTGAACCCATGAGCCCACATTCCCATACCCATTACATAATCCAAATCCCAAAAAGGGCCCTAAAAGGGGCCGATATCCAGCGATCTCCGCTTCATCTTGTGTTCCTCCTTTGACAGCCTATTGAAGTCCCAAAATCTGGTCAAACATGACCAAGAATCCTCAAAACTTGGTCAAGGGCCAGCAGGCCCCCAACACTCACTTGTGACTTGTCCCGAGTCACTCTGATCTGACTAGTTCTGCTTCAAAAACCTCAATCTTGGCTCGAGCTTGTTTGACTTGTTGTTGTTCCACAACCTCATGTTCAGTGAACTCTTGTATGACTACTTCGTTGACAGGTCCCTTGAGGCATTGTTCAGTTGTAGTGACAACTTTCTCCAATTCCTCTCCTCAGCCTTTGATTTTTGTGAACAGTTGGTAAGCCTCGTCTTGTACAGGTTGGAGCTTCTAAGTTACTTCCATAACTCTACTCTAAATAGTATGGACCCACTGCTGGGTAGTGCTCTTATCTTGGTATCACTTCATTCTTTCCACAACTGACAGGGGGTTCAACTGTGCCTGTATTGTCTCTTCTTTATACTTTGCCTCTTGGAGCTGCGACTCCAGTACCTTCAATTATGGATTCTCAGTTAGTTGTTCGTAGGTCTGGGCACTGTGATCACTCATTTTATTGCATTCTAGGGAAAGGAATTTTATTATTTCACCTTTTCTTCAAGCAGTTGCTTCCCTTTGGTCCCTTACATCCTGTGGGGTGTCAAGTACAGTGCATAGCTCTAAATTTGTTATTCGTTATTGTAGCTGCTGAACAACTTTTGTGAGCTTCTCTACTTGATGTGTGACTTGGTATTCAAACTCTAGTTCTAAGCCTGTCACAGAGCAGAGGGATCTGTTTATTGCTTCTTTTAATTCGAGTTTCTTTGCAAGCAACTATTCTTTCTCTTATTGCATCTGTGATTTCTCCGCTTCAAACTTGGCCTAGAGAGAAACCTTCTCCTATTCTGCAATTCTATGTTGTTCTACAATTTCACCTTGTACTTGCTTCAAGGTCTGGGTAGCCTATTCTACTTCTTCTTGTGCATGACGAAGATGAGCTTCGACCACATCATCTAATTGATGGAGTTGTGCTGGCTCATCCCCCAACTATGGTTCTCCTGATGACAGGGGCATAGTGGACACTGTGCGGTTGGACTGAAGGGCCTACTATAACCCTCAGAACTCGACCATAAGTCTTTCATACATTTCCTCCTTATTGGCTTCATGTTTCTCCATCATTTCCAATGAATCTTCATTGAGGGCGGCTATGATGAATTTAAAGTCATCAGTAGTAAGCACGATCTTCATCTTGGTCTTGGCGGCTCTCTATTTCTTCCGGGAAGAAGGTTTCGGGGGAAAAACCTTCCTCTTTTTTAGAGGATCGGTCTCATCTCTCGGCAGTGTTACTTCACCTTGTTTCTGTTTAACTCTTGTGCCATTTATTTCTTCCTCCTCACCCCCTCGGTCAGGTGATACTGAAGCATTATTTCCTGAGGTGTTGCTTAATTCTTGGACTTCTTCGGTCTTCTTCATTTTGCTAGGTACGGATGTATCATGCGCAGTTTCTGGCTATCAGGGTCTGACATCTCTGGAGAATCTGCTGGAATAAGGAGGTCTACCGACCAATCCTTAGTGATCTCCTCAAGATCCTCTTCCATGAGCTTGTAGTACAACTGAAACTGCTCCTTATATTCATCAGCTCGCGCTGTGAGGTAGATAAAGTGTCGATCTACGCAGAACTTCATCAGAGGTTGGAATCTCTGTAAGGTGTTCAGATTCATGTGAGGTTCTGCTTCTATAGATCTCTTCAGCTAAAGGTAGTACATATGAAAAACAACATTCGACTGCCACTGTTTGTTCATATCACTCGAGTACCAAAGGGTAGCAAACTTCGCAGCAAGCAGTTTGAATGGTTCAATATCTGGGAAGTTCACACCTTCTGGAATATCCCAGGCAACAAATTCTTTAAGGATCAGGAGCGATCTGAAATGGAACTCGTATCCCTGATCCTAGGATTTGTGGTAGTCTAGATCCAGCTGATTCACTAGGTACTTCACCCAGTTCATCTGTAAACCTGCTACGCACTTTCCCGTGAGGTCAACAACAAAGCTTGTGACCTACGTAGGTATGTTCTTCCTTACTAAATTTACTGCAATTAACTGATAGGCGAGGCACACTGCGCCATTCTGGATGGAGGCTACCTTGTAGCCTCACATTCCCTTTTCGACATCTCCATATGTATGTTTGATTTTTTGTGCTAGTGCGTGATCTGTGGATTTTCCTGGATAGAACTCTTGTGGATCAGGTCCTTGCATACTCAACCTTGTGATCCTATGGATCAGCATCGGGTCACCTGTAATCCGACGGTCTAGACTTAGGTAGCCTCCATGGTAATGTAAAAGCAATAACTTGACATAGGAATTGACTTCCTGGTGTCTTATGAAGTGTGGGATCTTCATGACATTTAACACAGTGGTTGCGTGAGGTTCATCATCCATGGTTGAGGGATTATCTTTGAGTTCTTCCCCTTCTTCTTGGTCAGGTACTTATACGGGGCAAGCATACTGTAGTTTTTCTGATCTCTGAGGTTGAAGTCACTGAACTTCAACGTTGTGATCTTATCCTATTGTGAGTGAATTGCATGTATCCCCTTCGGGAGGTACGCAGTAACCATGGTGTACTCGAATTCTCTTGGAATGCTATCTCGACTCCTTGTGCCGACCAGAGGTGGGATGTAATCCGACAATATGGATGGGATCAACTTCGCATTGGCTAGGTATTCTCTATGTTTAGTTCTCGTTTCTACTGATGGTCAGGATGATCTAGCTCCGTGAGAAGTCAATGGAGAGGCTTGTAATCCTATCGTCGATTACACTTGAATACTTGCATACATATCTCTTTCAGACATTACTCTTTCAGTCATTAGGTCAATAAGAACTTCTTTGACAATTTTCTCTGTAGCGCTAAGATCGTCTGACATGCACGCTCGTGGTTGAATGTCTTGGGTTTGAAGAGTAGTTGTCCAATGAAACAGGATATATGGCACTATCACAATGATCACTGTGCGAAATCAACTATGTTGCAAGCTCTAATAGTCATGATTGAAAAAAGTTTTCTCGTTGCATGGCACGACAGGATAAATAGATAACTTGGCAACGAATCTCTTGCAATGGGTGATAAGCCTTCATTAAATCAGTTCTGTCCGTTGTTGCACGGTCCCAATGGTATGGTGGTGACGTTTCTGACCATAAATTCCTTTCTACCCGTTCGGGTCGTCGGTTGAATGGTTATACTGTTCCAACAGCTATATTGCTTCGCCATGGTGAAGTTCCATGTGACATTGTTATGATATTCTGGTGAAGCTCTAATTTTGAAAATTTTCCTTCTGTGAAGTTCCCTCGGGAACCTTCTATAACTTTTCAATCTTACCTCTCTTCTTACTTAGTCTTCTAGCCTTCTTTCCAGTGAGCTTTGTCTCATAATTCATTTTTCCATTCTGATTCTTATCTTCTTTTAGCAGAGTAACTTCACGTTGTTGAGGTTCCTTCCTAGAAATAAAGGGTAATACTTCATCTATACGTGGAATAGGTACTTCAGTCTTTTGTGGGTCTTCTAATGTTCTTCCAACTTCGACATCCAAATTTCTGGTTGGAAATAGCTTTGCCTGGTTCTCTTGTTCTTCAATCAAGTGTGCAATCCTCCTAGTCATGAAATATTTTAACTCTTACTTCTTCTGCTCTAGGATTTCCTCTTTGTTTATTCTGGCCTGATCTCCTTCACTCCAAGGTTTTCCTAATAACATATCAAATGGAGCATTATTCTCAATAATTTTAACAACTTCAATTTCTTCCTCTGTCGAAGTCCCATGAGCACTCATAGATATTCTGGTAAGTCTTCCACATAGGTTTATCATCTTTTCTTTGAATAATCCTATTCCCACCAATGAAGGAATCATAGCAGGCTTTCCAAGAATTTCCCAAGTTCTTTCGATCATGATGTTCACCTGTGTTTCCTCATCCAAAAAAAAGTCAATGTCGAAGTCTCCTATTCTTTATTCAATGTACTCTTTTTCTTTAAAGACCTCTGATAAACTGACATGTCAATGGTCATTCAGGGTTCCTTGCATATGTATTAATACTTCCTCTAATCCTTTCTGGGGTTCTTTCATAATCTCAGTTTCTAGATCTGCCTTAGGGTTTTCTTGGTTCATATTCATCCTTTCAACCTTAGCAATCATTCTATGGCAATAAATTACTTCATGGTATATATCTTTGCAACAGAGGAAACTAGGTTTCTTTCTAGGCCATTCCTTAGCTAGATGTCTCAGTCTTCTGCAGCTGTAACATAAGGTTAATCCTCTCTTTCTTTTAAATTATCTCCAACCTCTCGTGTACTGTGCACTAGGATCATGGTAGATAACCTGCAAAAAATTCTTTCTAGGATCCTGCATCCATTTGTTAGTCCAAACATTCTCTATATGCATAGGTATAACATATACTTCACTATTCTTATTAGATCTACTCATATCAAATCTTCTTTCTTCTATTAATGCCCTAGTTTTCAAGCTAGGATAAATCTTATCAAACATACCTAGATCCATACTTTAGAAATAGAAAGTTCCACTAATCTTATCTTCAACAGAGCACAAAGCTTCTAGATCTTAAAATTTTCACTGTTCTTACCTTTATCAGAGCACAAAGCGTTCATATCTTACCTCTTTTCTTCAGATTGGACTTCTTTCTTTAGCACAGAGCTTCACAAATCAAGTAGAATACTACACACTACAATGACATATATATGCACAAATCTTTCACAATTTCAGGTCAGGTCTTTGCACAAAGCTTCTTTTTCCTCAGTTCCCAACAATCATAGGTTCAGTTTAGATCTTCGCACATAGATTCTTCATCCTTAGTTCCCAACAATCACAGTTTCAGGTCTCGATAATAGAACCATTTGTTGGCACAGGGGCATACCTAGGGTTCAACACTACAACAGTGCACCAACAAAACCCTAACTACTGACCCTTTTGGAAACACTTGGGAAGCAGATGAAGTCTCACCCGAGGTAGAGGCAGGGGTTGTTGTAAGACTCTAGTGTCTGCAAACTTAGATGGGACACAGATCCGTGATTCTAATCATTTAATAGAGCACTCAACAGTTATATTTATCAATATTTAGTTCTTAGTTACAACGCAGTTAAAAACTAATTATAGCATAGCGCAATATTCAACCATATCTATCATCTAACAACACTCAGCATGACAAAACAAATCGGATCTTAACAGATTCAGCACTAAGCACATGTATATCAGTCATATCTAACATCCATCCATATCATTAAGCACTAAGCATCGATAAATCTTTCATCTATATTAAATCACTAAGAACATTAACATATAATCACATCAACACATTGCACAAAGTAGAGCAACACAGCATGTACGTGGTTCACCCCCACCCTGGGGATACGTCCACCAACTCTTCATCTTCTTTATTAGCTTCTTCAATAGGTTACATGCATAGAGCATCAAAAACCCTACTCCACATAGGACAAGAGATTTACGTAGCTCTCTAGATCCTCCTTCCCCGAGTAGATCTAAGCACACAACCTTCCATAGCCTCTTACAATGACTTGCACTTAGCTCTGCAAGTCTCACACAGTATGCACAAAGCACTTACAACTCTTGATCACATAGATCCAACTCTATCACTCAACCATTCATCATCGGTGTCCACTACATTGCCTTAGCATATATTTATACATACAAAATAGGCCTAAGCATGGGTGAACCCATGGGCCGACATTCCCATACCCGTTACATAATCCAAATCCCAAAAAGGGCCCTAAAAGGGGCATAGATCCCGCGATCTCCACTTCGTCTTGGTCGTTGCCTTCGACAGGTTGTCGAAGTCCCAAAATATGGTAAAAAATGACCAAGAATCCTCAAAACTTGGTCAAGGTCGAACATTATCTCGCATACTCAATGATTTTTCCACATACAAAGTTTAATTGGGTTGGCTCCATATCTCCCTTTACTTCTTCCTCAAAATTGGGCTTCGAAGATCCTTTGAAACCAACACAATCCTGCTTGGTTTCTTGTGCAATCTGCTCACAAACCCTATGTTGGGTTCCTTTTGTCACTTGGGTGAGAAAAACGAGGACCCTTGATTGCTTAGTTGGACTATCTAAACAACACAGAACAATGGTTAGCAAGTTAGTAGGCCTGGAAATAATGAAACATATATCAAAGAAAAATAAAATGATAAACAGAGAAACATGAATTAAACAACTATCAACAAGAGATGCAAGATATTGAACATAAAGAGTGGTCACCCAATAGACAATAGTCTTCTTAAATTGAGAACACCAAGAGGAGAAATTTGGGATTTGTGAATCCCATATTCCTCCTAATGGGGGGATTTTGAATCCCTCAAGGTAGAGATTCTACTCTCATATTCTAACTTGAAAATGGTGAAGAAATTTATCAAAAATATTCCCAATAGGTGGAAAGGTTTCTCTTTTCTATACTTGTTCAAACTATTATTGAGAGAACAAATGGCTTCTCCAAGAATATTTGAACAACATAACACTACAATAACTTTCTTTCTCTTTTGCATACAATGATTTTCTATTTATAGGAGGATGGCTATATATTTCCCAACTAGTTTAAATGTGAATGGGGAGGCCTTTTGAGGTACCTCCCATCCTTTCAGTGATCCCAAGGTGGAATTTTAGGGCGATTTTGGGGTATGGGTGAGATCCACTTCATCCCAGAAGTGGTTGAGGCCTGACCAAAACCTTAAATGCACTGCTTCCACATCCACATGGGTTGTTTGATTGGAATTCATGTGGAGTGCACATTGTACTATGTGTTAGCCCACACAAATGTGTGTGTGCTATCTTTGTTGGATGTGCGTGAAAATTTAGGATATTTTTGCATAGTTTTTTTATTATCTGCCCAACCTGATTGTGATACTCTTATAATTATTGGTTGTATGTTGTATTTGTGTTGATTTTTTCTTCATATGTTGTCTTTATTTTTAAGAGAATTTTTTTAGTGATAATAGATGACCCCATATGTGTGAGTTTAGGAGCATATGTATAGCCGAAATACATCAATGTTTCTTTTTTCTAAAATTTCCATAAGAAAAGGAGAGTTGTAGCTTCTAGTAAGAGAGACTGTGAGAGTGGCTTGTCTGAGGAAAAGAGGATTCTAACTAATGCCAACATTCTCTAAAAAACTGAAATGAAAATTTGTGTACAAATGAGGTGGGCATGCCCCCATTTTCGTGTCATGAAACCAAAATAATATGATCGTAACTGAAAATTGTTAATGAAGTGGATGTTTACATTGCCCTCAGGGGTGTGAATAATGAAAGATGATGATTTTGTTGAATGAAATTTATATGAATTGAGAAATGGTTAATGGTGGAATATGTTGATAACTCAAAGGCATTTATGGCCTAGAAAATTGAGAGGTCTTCGACGAGTACTGAAAATTGCAACAGTTGCATAGTAAGACACACTGTAACATGAAACTATGTTAGAGTCAAATATTATGTAGATCAACGACATCAAAAAGTAATGATGACTCTTTCCATGTTGTTTGATACTTCTCATTGATAGTGGAATGAGAGCCAAGATACTGCCACCTTCCTGGAAACTTGTGTTGACGTCAACAGGGAAGGGAGCACGAATGCCCAAAGAAAAGGGATTATTGACATTGGTTTGACCAAAATGGTATCGGGAACTGTATGGAGGAAAAATCTGGATGAACTGGTGACATGGACGAATCTCAAACTGTATGAGACATAAGAACTTACCTTGTTTGGGGAAAAATGGAATGACGTAAGGAACCTTAAAACACAATATGGTGTCAAGGGGATGTCCAAATATTAGGTTAATTGTGCTAAATGGGTGACACTGCAAAGGAGTGGATGATAGGTCAAAATACATATTTTTGGGACAAGGGTATCTGTGATAGTTGACATTTTGTCCATGCAAAGGGTATATTTTAAGAGATGGTGAAGAAAATGAAATTCCCCAACCAAGGGTGACATGGGTTGTTGTGTTCTAAGGAAAATGACGCCATTGGCTGCGATGGAAAAATTCTACTCTACTTATTGAAATTTGAAATGTGCTTTATACAATTACAAAATAAATAAAGAATAATTGGGTTGAAAGAACATGTATAGAAATGGGTGCCCCATTGAAATATGGCTTGGTCTCGTGGGGTGCAATTAGGGAATGAAATTGATGAAGGGTGGTGACCCCATGGGTGGGTTTCTGTACCATGTAGATGGATGGAGGATGAAATTTCATATGGGAAATTGATGTTGGATGATATGGAGGGTTAATGATAATGCAAGGGTGCATTTAATGTAACCAAGAACATGATGTGGGAGACCATCATGGGGTGGTTAGCATGATGATGAGGAAGAAGTATGAGGTTCGTACTCTGTGGTGTAACACTACCATGAATCCCAAGCCTAATGGATAGAACAACATTAGTATCAATATGCCAAGGGGTGAATATATGTGGGACAAATCATGGAGGTGGCAATGCTTTTAGATGATATTACCTAAATGAAATGGATGTGATGGTACCGCGGAGCCAGGTGTGGTGATCTTAAGGATAAATTTCAAGGGGTGTTACTAGGATATGCAATTGTTTGCAAAGGGTGTGAGTGCATGCTATTTTTGATCATATACCTGAAGGGGTCATGGGGCAGCCTAGAATGAAGGTTTTAATGAGGTTGATGATAAGTACTTTCATGTGCAAAACCAAATAATCCAAATGAAACATATTTGAAGATGAAGTACATATGACATTTATTTGAGAATTAAATGTGTGAGAAGTATTTGTACCTATGTTCGATGTGAAAAAACAGAGGCCCCATGGATTGGTGATGAAATGAGTAACCGATTGTACCAATATGAATGTGAAAGAGTCATGATCCTATTGGTGTAAATAGTGTAAAAAATAGATCTTGTGGGCTCCCGAACGGAGATGAGGAAGTTGGCGAAGGGGGCGTATATATTGGTGTGGGACCCAAAATTCCACTGCATTTGTATTTGTCTATGTGGAGGCATGCAAGTTGCTATGTTGGAATTTTTTGAGTGGTATAAGAGCCTACAGACCTAGATTCATCTTGTGAGAGACACAGGTAAGCCATCAAAACCTCTTGTATAGGTTAGGTCTATTTTTGGGGGGGTTGGGGGTCGTACGGTCATTTTGATGACTGGGTAGGAGGGCTCATGCAAGAGAAAGTGTGGTTCTCATGCACATGTGCATGGGTAATATTGATACATCTACGCATGAAAGGCACGACTATCTCAACATATCCCATAAGGATGTGCACAAGTATCATGGTTTTTACCATGTGGACACTAGTACATATGACCAAATTTGCGATTGTTTTTCGTTGATATTGCCACACTTATTCGTCGCAATTTCCATGAAAACTGAGTTTTTTTTTTGTCGAAATAATTTCGTCGCTCTATCGATGATCTAGGTGTGTGTGGAAACATTGACGAAATTATCTCTCCATGTGTCACCACCTTTAAGTTAGGTTAACCCTTTGCATCGTTGCAATTCCGACGAAACCTCGTTGCAAGTACAACAAACAACTGTGGCAATTACGATGAAAATTTTTGACCAGTCAAAAACTTACGACACAGATGTTGTATGTGTGATGAAAAACTGTGGCAACTTGCGATGAATACCCGTGGCAATAGCGATGAAATTGATTCATCAAGACCAAAGTTACGATGAAGATGTTGTATGTGTGACAAACACCCGTGGCAACTTGTGACGAAAGTTCGTTGCTATTGCCACAATGGTCAAAATGAAATTTTTTTCCGACGAACTATCGTCAATATTGCGACGATGGCATTAAGTTTTAAAAAGACAATTACACGAGATATGGTATTACCATATTACATTGTAATATGGTAATGCCATATTAACCCACAATTAATTGCAAGCCAACATGAATAAATATGAGCTTGGAAAACAATTATTGTTTTGTATGGATTTTGTAGTTAGAGGATGTGAATTTTGTATTGACCTAAGAAATATAAAATTCGTTGTAAATTGGTTGATCCAAGATAATTTAATTGAACCAAGGTAATTCATGGGGCTAGCAAATTGTATAGGAATGAAATGTCTCTTCAATGCACATTAGAAAAGGCAAGTATAACCTTTCAATTCATTGCAATTGAAAACCAACTGAAGCTTTGACATGAAAGAATTGTAATGCACCAATATTAAATCTAATGAAACTTGCAATTTCATTTGAAATCAAAGAAAATTTCGCATGATACATAATGGCAGAACATTTGATACAAACAAGGAGTTGGATAACATAACACTTGAAACTTTTGTTGGTGCAATCATAATATACCCCAAATAAGATAAGAAATTGTACATCATAGTTTAGGCATTGAAGTCTGATAAATATACACATTCGTTTAGGCATTGAAGTATAGGCATTGAAGTATCCTGCAACATTTTGAAGTATAGGCATTGAAGTATCCTGCAACATTTTGATTCGGTAATCAAGCTGTATGATAAATATATACAAAACCACATGGTCAATTTCCTTT
>ML783742.1:40419-60213 GCA_009831015.1 Picea engelmannii
TCCCTGTGATTCTCTAAGGACTCTTTTTTCAGATCCAGTGCCTTGCTGTTGGGATAAAGAGTCATTTATTAAGCCAAAAATAGAAAACAATATTTACAAAACAAAGGAGCCGCTCGCGGCTTACAAAAAACATTTTTTTAAGAAATGCCCATTTACTGGGCCACTAAAAAATTCTTCGCCTTCCAAATCCTGCAACCTGTAAGTGTTGTTTGAAAATACTTCAGAGATCTTGAAAGGCACAAACCATAGGGCATCAAACTTATTATGTTTGCCCCTATCCTTCCTGGGTGCATCCCATTTGAGCACCAGATCACCCAGCTCAAAATCTTTCTTTCTGCTCTTCCTGTCAAAGGCTTGCTTGATCTTCTGCTGATGATTATAGGCCCTGGTCATGACTTGTTCCCTGATCTGCTGTACTTCCACCATCTGATGAATCCTTCTGACCATATGGTTAGGCTCTCCTTCAAGGTCCTGAAGGGATTTCGCCACGGATAAAGAGAGCTGAGTAGGAAAAACAACCTCTGTTCCATAAACAAGTTGGAAAGGTGAGATGCCCAGGGACTTCTTAGTTGTCACCTGGTCGGCCCAAAGAGAAAATTTTAGCTTTGAATCCCAGGCCCTTTTATTGTCTTCCAATAATTTTTTAATGAGATTGATCAGACTTTTATTGGAAGACTCCTTCAGTCCATTTCCTTGAGGATAATAGGGAGTGGAGTGAATCAGTGAAATCTCAAACTGTTTACAAAACCTGACCAAAGGCTCAGACCGAAAGGGGGGGGCATTGTCAGTGACAATTTTGCTAGGACAGCCAAATTTGGCTATGATATCCTCCAGGAAGATGATAATTACTTTGTGAGAAGCACTCCTGGTAGGGGTAGCTTTTATCCACTTGGTGAAATAGTCTGTCGTAGTCAGGATCCATATGTGTTGGCCACTTGAGGGAGGATGAATTTCTCCAATGAAGTCCAATCCCCACTGCTGAAAAGGTGTTGAAACTACTATAGGCTTTAATGGAAATGATTTGAGTTGTTTCTTTCCTAAGAACTTTTGGCATTTGATGCAAGCTCTAATTTCTCTGTAGACATCAGCGAATAAATTAGGCCAGTAATACCCATCCCTGAGGATCTTATGAGCTGTGGTATTCCAGAAATGATGCCCCCCACAAAGGTTATTATGGAAATAAAACATAACCTTCTGGGCTTCTTGTGGGTCCAGGCACCTTAAAAATACCCCTAGAGGGTCTTTCCAGTACAAGGCTTGGTCAATGAGGCAATATCTGACCGCCTTGAGCTTTAAATCTCTCACCTTACTTTTTCCCATTCCATCAAGAGGCTTCAATTCTTGTAGAAAGTACAAGATATCCTTGTACCAGGTGCATGCTGCTAGTGATAAGGCACCCTGAGAATTCTTATTGGATGACTCAGCTTGCGGATTTTCTGAACAGGTGCTGATGAAGCTAATCCCCAAGGCTTTGCAATTAGATTCAGCCAGCAGCTTGGCTAAACCCTGCCCCTTTATCAACTTGGTGGGCTTAATCTCCAGATCAAACTCTAGGATCTTGGCAATCCACCTACCTCTTCTCCCATCTATGTCAGGTTGTACAAGGATGTTCTTCACCGAGGCTGAAGGAACATATGCAGTGACCTTTGAGTGCAAGACATAGACTTTGAAAGCTTTGAGAGCTTTCACCAAGGCATAGGCCTACTTCTCCATGATCTCGTACCAGAATTCTGCGTCTCTCAATGCCTTGCTGAAGAACGAAATGGGTTGTTCTCTCCCTTCCTCATTTTTTTTGCAACAAGACCGCTGATACTGTATCTAAAGAAGCAAAAGAAAAAATCAGGAAATCTTTGGAATAATCAGGACTGATCAGCACAGGTGCCTCAGTTAATGCCTTCTTTATTAGGATAAAAGATTCCCTGGATTCAGCAGTCCATCTAAATTAATTTTCCTTCCTGAGCATGGGTGTGATGTGTTTCACCATCTCAACAAAATTTGAGGCAAACCTCCTCAGAAAGTTAATCTTCCCTAAAAAAACTTGAACCTCCTTTCTAGACCGGGGAAGTGACAGGGTCCGAATCACTTCTACCCTAATGGGATCAATCCTTACCCCTTCTGCTGATATTATATGACCTAACAGTTTCCCCTCCTTCATAGCAAACAAATATTTCTTGGGGTTTAAAGACAGGCCAAACCTTCGACACTTCAAGAAAACTTTCCTCAGGTGACAACAGTGCTCTTTGTCTGACCTGGAGAAGATTGTGATGTCATCCAAATAGATCACCACAAACTGATCTTTCTCCCCAATGAAGGCTATATCCATGGCTCGCTGAAATGTTTCTCTTGCATTCATCAGTCCAAAAGGCATCTTGGCATACATGAATGTGCCCCAAGGAGTGGTGAAGGCCATTTTTTCTCTATCCTCGGGCATGATTGATATCTGGTTATAACCAGAAAAACCATCAATCATGGATATCCTAGATGCACCAGTTACCTTCTGCAATATGTGTTCCATGTTGGGCAGGGGATAATTATCTTTCCTTGAGCTCCTGTTCAGGTTCTTGAAATCAGCACAGAGTCTGATTTCTCCACTTTTCTTCCTTACTGGGACCCAATTGGCCACCCATTCGAAATATCTCAAGGGGAAAATGATTCGGGCATCTAGCAATTTCTTGACTTCTTTCTCCATGACAGGTAGAAACATAGGATTTATCTGTCTCAGCTTCTTCCTGAATGGCTTAGCTTCTTCTTTCAGCGGGATTTTGTGCTCAATGACAGATGTGTCATAAGTCTTGAGGTCTTCATAGGCCCATGTAAATACATTAGCGAATTCCTTTAATAGCTCAGTATATTCCGTCCTCTTCTCATCAGTCAGGCTGCTTGATAATTTGACAAACTTAGGCTCCTCCTGCGTGCCGATGTTGCACTCAGATGAATCAACATCTCCTCCTGAAATCTTACCCTTTACTGCCACATCATTCCCATCGAACAGTCTTTCTAAAGGGACTAGTCCCCTTGGAATGTGATTACTGGGAAATTGAACAATATGGTGATTAAAATTTTTATTCAAGAACACCTCAGAGGGAGGGTCAATTTTAGGATCATGATCCTGATCAATGTGCAATGCAGAAAACTCATCGACGGACTGAAGAAATTTTTCAATTTCAAGATCGTCCTCGAATACCTTCCAATTCTTTATATTGTCCGGGATGGATGGCCTGTATCTTATCTCGACCTCACCATTGATCTTCGATGGCAGAGGGATCCTGAACAAACTAGCTGAGACTGATAAGGAATCGGCTGAGGTATTCTCTTCCCTTGGGAAAAAATCAATGTTGAAAGCAGAGAAGAAGTTATCAATCAGGTCCCATACCTCGTTTTTGTAACTCCTGAGCCGAGGATGCTTGGACCGATAAACATTCCTGACCTGTTGGATAATCAATTCTGCATCTCCAAACACTGTCATCTCCCTTATTCCCATTCCTTTTGTAGCCCTCATACCCAGAACAAGAGCTTCATATTCTGCCACATTGTTGGTGGTTTCAAATTCCAGCTTGTATGACAGAGATATGGTCTCTTGACAGGGAGATATGAAAATCACTCCAACACTTGTGCCTATTCTAGAGGAAGCTCCGTCAAAGAAAATCTTCCAAACAAAGGTGTTTGGAGGAGGTATCTCTTGATTAAGAATGGGTTTCTTTATGATCTGTAAAGGGACCTCAGGAGTTCCAGTGATCTGCAACAAACTAGACCCTAAATCGGTGTCAAGTGCAAAGATGGGGTGATTAGTGGGGTTTGCTTCATCACTGACAATATAGGCTAGTTGGGCTTCTCTGTACAACCTCCTGTGTTCCCCTCCAAAGACTGGAATGGTGGCATACGTGAGATCCATATGTAACGTTCCTCCAAATATTTTAATCCAAGACCTAGACAACAACATGCCAAACTTGGGGGCAACATCAGCTACCACAATGTCCATGACCACACTCTTCATGGGCAGCTGAAATAAAGAGACCACCATATCTTTGATGACTCCAAGACATTGCACCCTTCTTGAATCAAAAGAGTACAAATCATGATAGGCCTTTTTCACTTCCAGTCCCATCTCTTCCATGACTACCTTGGGCATAAGGTTATGGGAAGCTCCTGAATCCATGAGGCAATTATGCAACACTTTATCATGTATGTTCAGGGAGGTGTAGAAGGGAGGGGATGAGTCATCTCTGTCTTCTACCATGGGACCTAGGATGACTGTTGTCTTCTCATATTGAAGGTTTACTGAGTCAGAGGGGGGCTGGGGGGACTCGGATTGTAGCAGCTTGGAGAGAGAACTTTTAAAGTATTCATTTTTAACTAGCTCAGAGAGGGGGACGAGAATCCTGATCTTTTGAATTTCATGCTCAAAATTAAAGGAGGGAATAGGCTTAGGAGCTTCCCTTACCTTAGAGACAGGTTCTTTGGCTACTGGCGAAGCACTCTGAGTTTTCTTTTCTTTAGTAGTGGTTGTTGCATATTTAGTAGGCCTTTCTGCTATGAGGGGTTGGTCTTGGTTGTCAAAGTCTCCTTCTTTCTTTCTTGACCTGAGATTGTATCTGTTAGAGGTGTGACCGACCCTTTCTCCTTTACCTAACTCATGGATTTGAATGTTCATCAGGGATTCTTCATATGCAGACTAAGTCAAATGAGGAAAAGGAGGAGCTTCTTCAATACAATGAATTTCGGGGTCAAACTCGTCTATCTCCTCCCCTCCCTCATGAGTAACCAGGTTATTTTGGAGAGGGGTTTGAATCCTTTGATCTTCCCTGTCTCTTCCCTTTGGTTCCCTTGGGAAGGCCTGTGGTCCATTGTTATTAGGTCTCCTGAAACCTCTACCATCAACATTCTGGGGATTTCTGTACATGGGCTTCCCTTCTAACTCCCACCTTTCCATCCTGGCAGAAAGTGATTTTAGTACTCTAGTTGTCTCATCCATTTGAAGGGGAAGGGGAGAGGGAGTGGATGAGGAGGCTTCTGGCCTTTTCCTAGGCATGTTCCTATCAACAACGTTTCTGAGTCAATCAACAACCAATATGTTAGATTCTACCTCCACGACTGCATCTTGCATGTGGGCCAGGGTAGTGGCTCTTCTCTCCCTCAGCAGTAGGCAGAAATCAGGATCAAAAGTGCTAGCATAAGTGATCTTAGCCGAGGCTTCTGAGGGATTTATCTCAGCAAGGATTTTATTATACATTTTATTGAATCTCTTAGAGAAGTCAGAGACAGACTCTCCTTCCTTTCTCTTCAAAGACCCAAACTATTTCATGTAATACATGAAGTCTTTTTTATCTCCCCACTGTCTCAAAAAGGCATTATCTAAAGCTTCGATCCCATCAATAGATCGAGGAGGCAGGGCCTTAAACCATTTTCTAGCCTTGCCTTGGAGACTATGGACAAAAATCATCATCCATACATCTGCATGCATGATGACATTATCATCTGTGAAACTGTAAAAGGCTTCTAGGTGTTCTTCTGCACTTATGTCCCCCTCACCTGTAAACTTGGGCAGCTACTTGAGGTAACCATCTGTCGGGAGGGCATTGAGAGGATGAGGTAACACAAGGGGAGCATACCTAGCGGCTATAATAGCCTCCATTCTGGTCATAGGGGGATTTACTCCTGCCATGGGAATATTAGGTGAGGAGAACTTGGAGGAGAAGGAGTGTGAACAGGGGATATCAAAAAAGCATTTCCTGAAGGAAAGGGAGACAATGGGGAAAACAGAGAGAGAGCTAAGGGACCTAAATGTGCAGATGCTTCTCTATGTGCAGTAATAGTAACAAAAGGAGGGGTGGTGAAACCTTCTGAGGCTCGGGGTCTGCGCTGAGGCACAACTTCGAGGGAGGGGGGAGTGACAAGGATGTCTCCTTGTGATGCTAGGCCAGGAGGGGAAAACTCAGCAGGAACACTCCCAAAATTCAGAAAATGGGAAACCTCAGAAAAAGGCTGGCTAGGAAGATGAGAATAAGAAAATGGATTTTTTACGGAAGGAGGTGGGGAAATACCTGGTTCAGCGGTGAAGATTTCTCCTTGAGAGGCCTTCCCTTTTGTGATAATCACCTCCAGATCTTCTTCAGGCATGGACAAGGGTAGCTGTGGATGGGACCGCATGTGTCTACCGCTGGAAGCCACAACTAACCCAACAGGTTCGCCGCAGTGGAGTCATCACAATGGAGTCACCAGGTGCATAGTAGCAATATTCAAGGGCTCTGATGCCTGATGCACCTTCAGAATCAGAAGCTCAATGTCCGTTCAATCCCAGGGAAGATTTTCAACTTCATCCCCAACAACGGCTCCAGAAATGTTAGCGTCGGAAGTCACTCCTGGATTGCAGTAGGAGCAGAGCCCGACGCCCATCAGTTAATGTCACGATTTGTTTATAAAAGGGATGATCAAATGGAATTAAACTCAGAACAATATCGTTTCAACTCTAAAACTAGGCTAGGCATGCATGGGCAAGTGAGGTCTTAGATAAACTTCAAACAATGAGTTGTAATAAGGGTGAGTAGGGGGAAGACCTATATAAGAAGAGTGCAAGGGTCTGTCATAAACAATAGGTTTCTAACATACTGAGGGAGAAAACATCCAAATGCAAGATCTTCTTACATTTAAACACAGAAAACCAGAGAATACAATGATGCAACGATAAATCCTTTATCATAACATAATTGCAATAATTCATGCGAATCAGTCGATCATGAACTCCCTTAGTATGAGATGAAAACTTAGATGGAATAGGAAAACTGTTTGTCATAAAACAAGAAATCTTACATACAGATGCATAACCAGGGAACTAGAATGGTTGTTAAAACTTTACAGTTGGGAGCTTCGCTCTACCATTGATACCTACAAAAATGGCGAAAATGCCTACATATACTCAAAACAACAACAACAACAAAAACGAGACGTTGCATTAAAAGCATTGCATCTGCACGACTTATGATAGCCTGCCCATGTAGGCCCAGGACGATCATGCGCCCATGACAGATGCCATCAGAATCCGGAGTGTCCTTCTGCAGGTGAATTGACGTGAATTAGCCCTTTGCCGGACCTTCCTTTTATGGTGAAGTTGATGTTCAACCACCAGCAACTGCCGCAATAACTGCTTTTTGGGATCGGGGATGGCCTCAATCAATTATGTCTTCTATGGCGGTCTCTTAAATGTGCCACCTGGACTAGCCGAACGGTCTCTTGTTGGATGTTGCTTTACTGGGCTGCTGCGAGGGACCCCTACGATGATGAATGAATGGGAGTGGTGACATTGGATGAGGAATACCACGGGGTATGGACAGGACACAGGTGGAAGCAACATGGAGCGCTGGGGGACAAGTGGATTGTGGAAGGTGCTGAGGTGGGAGAGACACATGGCAGAAGGTGAGAGGATGATGAGGTAGGAAGGGGCCATGTGGATGGATGTGGCAGAGTATGCGGGCTTGACACCTGCGAGAGTGGAGGGCATGTTTCTGAGCAACTTGGAAGGGAAAATGCCAGGTATCAGAAGGCAAGAAGGGGGTGAAGAGGAAAGGGATATATCATGAGGGTGAGTGGATAGACAGATGTCAGCAGACGAGGGGGCGACACGACTGGAGGGGGCCCCAAATGATTAAAGGAAGAGTGGCTGAGAAGGGTTGGAATCGCCCGAGCACCGTTGATCTAGGCGCTTTGATCTCGGCCATTGAGAAGGTGCGTGCCTGATTCTAGACCCCCCCCCCCTTATTAAAGGTAGAAAGGCAAGGGGGGTTCAGAATTACCTGTGCGTAGTTGATCTGGGCGCTTTGATCAATATCGTTGGGAAGGTGTGCACCTAATTCTAGACCCCCCCCCTCCGCTTAAAGGTAGAAAGGTGGGGGGGGCTTCGGAATCTGATCCTGATCGTAGATCTGGGCGCGTGGATCCCTGCCACCGAGAACTGCTCGCCAGCTAACCACAGGTGCATTCGCGCCCCAAACTTAGGGTAAGTGGGTTTTCACCCACTTCTTCTCACTTTCCTCCTCCCTTACAAGAAATGTCGTTAACACCCGGTATACTCTGTTTAACTGCGACACAACCAGTTGAGCGTTGAGATAGAGCCGGAGATGAGAGATACCCAATGACAAGGCGTCACGAAGCAACTCAATAACTGCACTATAATCGACGACATTATTTGTGGTGTCACCTAAGCATATACCTCTGGAAGATAACAACTGGCCCTGAGGTGTAAAGATTACCCAAGCTACAGAGGCAAGCCTCCGCGTGTGCCGACTAGCACCGTCTTCATACCCAACGAACACCTCAGAATCACTTGACATTTTCCATATTGATGAAAGATAACATCAATGACACATCCATAACATTTCAAAGAAACTAAAAAGTAATAGTACAAAGACTATACATATGTTACAAAAATTTACCCACAGTGACCTGCCTATGAGTAATACTTCTTGAGGTAGATCCCATTTTGAGGCTCTGCCAAAGTATTCCCTTCAAAATCAACCAGACGATAAGCACCCTTTTTTAATACCTCTTTTATGATGAAAGGTATGAACCACATGGGTTTGAATTTTCCTGCCCCCAGGGGGTCCTTATCTTGGTCATAGACCAGGACAAGGTCTCCTTCAGAGAAAATCCGAGGATGAACAAACCTATCATACTGACACTTGACCTTATGTTTGTGAGCCTCATTGGCCAGGGCCGCATCACAATGCTTCTCATTGAGCTGCTCAAGGTATACTAACCATTCTTCAAGTGGAGAAGTGTTTGGAAATAATTGTACTACCAATTTTAGAGATGGGGTCTGACATTCGATGGGCAAGACTGCCTCCATCCTGTAAACGAGTTGAAAAGGTGAGAAACTGGTTGCAGTCTTAACAGATTTTCGGTAAGACCATAATGCCGAGTATAACATCAAATGCCAATTTGACTTGGATGAGTTGATAGTTCGTTGTAGAATAGTCTTAAGATTTTTTTTTACAGCTTCCACTTTCCCATTGTCTTGGGGGTAGTAGGGTGATGAATTCTCTTGGCGTAACCCAAGATTTTATGTTAATTCGGTCATAATTTGGTTCTGAAAGTGACTTCCATGGTCAGTAACAATATCTCTCGGGACACCGAACCTTGCTATGATCTGGTTGAATAAAAAGAGAGCTGCAGTATCTCCATCATCTTTAAACGTTGGCATAGCTTCGACCCACTTAGTGAAGTAGTCTACAAATACGATGATATAGCAGTGCCCCCTTGCTGAAGGGGGGTTGCAAGTAGTGTAATCAATCCCCCACTTGGTGAAGGGACCAATTGTGATGATAGGAAACATGAGAGCGGGATGTTCCCTCATCTTCCGAGAGAAGATTTGGCACGGATGACACTTCTTGACCGAATCTATACAATCTTTGATAAGTGTCAGCCAGAAGTAACCTGCTCATAGAATCTTTTGGGCTGTTGCCAACCCAGACAAATGATCGCCACAAGATCTGGTATGGTAATCGTTAAGCATGATAATTGCCTCCTCATGAGTGAGACATCAACGTAAGATGCAGTCTACACCTCTTCGATACAACGTATCATCGAGTATGAGATAATTATTATCCCGATGGCATATACATCGACGCTCATCATGAGAAGCAGAAGTGGGGCACTTCAAAGTCTGGAGATAGATAAGTATATCTCCGTACTAGGGATCTGAAGATGTGATCAAAAACATATCTCCCCGGATAGGCGATTCTTCAGGAACAACGTCACCTGACTCAACCAAAAGCTCCGAAATAAGCTCTGCGAAGACCAATGACTTTTTGGACTTTGCTGAAACGAAGTCTAAGTCAAAGTCCTGGAGGATGAATATCCATATACTTATTTTTCTGCCTATAACCCATCGTGTCAACATGTACTGGAATGGATTCACAATAGCAATGACGATGGTCTTGCAAAACAGAACATAATGACGGAACCGTTGAACAGCATGAACTGTTGCCAGCACAAGTTTTTCGATATGATAATAATTGAGTTCCGGTCCTACGAGGCCTCGACTCAGGTAATAGATCACGTATTCTCAGAACAAATCATCTTCCTGAACTAAAACCATGCCAATGGTTGACTCTGCAACAACCAGATATGATATGAAATATTTGTTATAGTTAGGTGGCCATAGCAGAGGGGCAGTTGTGAGGGCATGTTTTAATGCATCGAAAGAGCATTGAGCGGCATTGTCCCAGTAAAAAGGAACGTCTTTCTTCAGTAAGCGCATAAAGCCCTTTTTTGATTTCGGCATAGTTAGCGATGAAGCGTCGTAAAAAGTTCTCCTTTCCTTGTAGACTCTGAAGTTGAAGGATTGTGTGTGGGGGGGGAAACTGGATTATTGCCTCCACCTTCAGAGGATCGACCATGATCCCTGTTGTTGTTACGATGAAACCTAAAAAACATCCTAACGTTACGAAAAAGATGCACTTGTTTGGATTCAAGAAAATATGAAAGTAGCGACAGCGTTCGAAGATCAGTCTAAGGTGTGTGGGATGATCGATTCTTTTGCGAGATTGCGATGCTAAATCATCTAGATAGGCCTAGACTATATGCTTGAGATCATGAAAAGCAAAATACATGGCCCGCTGGAATGTGGCTCCAACATTTTTAAGACCGAAAGACATCTTACGATATTCGAATGTACCCCAAGGACAAATGAATGTCATTTTGTGTTGATCTTCGGGTTTGATTTGGATTTGATTATAGCCCGAAAAACCGTCCATGAAAGAAAAGGCTTCACAACCAACACATTCATCAATAATCTGATCGATGAATGGTGTTATAAAATTATCTTTGGGACATGCCTTGTTCAAATCATGGAAGTCGGTACATACACGAATCGTGCCTTGTTTTTTATTGACCGGCACAGGATTTGACACCCATTGAGTCAAATGGATAGGATATATGAAACCTGCCTTTAGCAATTTCTCTACCTCAATATTGATGGCTGCTTCTTTCTTAGGATTAATTGGACAAAGCTTCTGTCAGATAGGCTTGGCATCAGGACACGTTGTGATTTCATGTTCAACTATTTTTGGATCGATACCTGAAATTTCCTCATAAGACCAGGCAAAAACGTCGCATAATTCTTTGAAAAGATCCATGTATATTTGAATGTCTTCGGGGGAGAAATCCGCTCCAACGAAGACGTTCTCCACGATGCCAGGGTTTTGGGAGATGTTGATTGGTATAGTTTCAGCGATAGTTTGCATATTTCCCTCAGCATAAATTTCATGTGTATCTAAGAGATTAATAGGACACGACTGATCTCCCGTCATGGTCACAGTGAATTCGCCTACTTCTATTCGGCTTAACTCTGGGAGAAAATATGACCTATTATGAATATCTTCCCAAGTTTTGTCTGGACTAGTCATTGCTTCGATTACTACTTCATTAGAAGGCAAGACTAAGTCTAACGAATCTATGTTAGCGAGAGAACCCTGAGCCCAAATAGGCTCTAGAAGTGGATCTAACTCTTGTGTAGGAGTCGAATCAGTGTTAGTTGAAGCTTGCTGGACTAAAGAGTACGCTACTTCAGTGGTAGACAAGGGCATGGACATGCCTGGGTGCCCTGTCTCATCCATCGTGGCCGATGGGGAAGGAAGTATCCATGGATCTTTGAAGTCGTGCAGAACGACGAAACTTGAAAAATCTCAACCTTATGGTGATTGGATATAAATTTGATATCGCCGTGAGGAGGAGGGTAATCGAAGGTACCCATCAAGGATGGGCACAAACCAACTCCTACGTTGAGGACCCTTGGTTAAGGATTATCAATCATTGGGACCGTGGATGCCCCCAAAGCCGGGTCAGGTCTGGAGAAAGACAATTGATTGATGGTCACTATCCGACCCTCGTGTGGAAACAACAAGACCCAGAAAACTGTAGCAACCACAGCTTGCATAGCATAAGTCCAACTCCATCCTAATAAGAGGTTATAGTCGAGGGGAGCATCAACTACCTCTACTTCGACACACATGGTCTTCCCTCCTAATTGCACTGGGAAAGAAGGAACGATTCCATGTGGTCGGAACAAATGACCGTCGAAAGCAGTGAGGAGAGTAGGTGATGGAGACAAAACGGGCTAGCCAATGGACTTCCTACATGCCAAGGACATAACGCATGTCGAGGCACCCTCATCAACCACCATGCAGAAGATATTTTGAGTAAAAGTTTTCGTGGGATAAACCACTACTATCTGAAATGCTACGTGGTAAGGCAGACAAGGTTTTAAGTCGGTTGTATCTAACATGATGGTACCTAAATTACAAGTCTCAGTAGAGCCCAAAGCGGTTAACAAGGCTTTCCTCTAAGAAGGGCAGCTTTGGAGGACCTCCAAAGCAGACATCGTACAAAGGGTTTGTGATAAATCCTCGATCACAGAGTAGTTCTGGGTGGCCCTTGCGTTTGGGTTATGAGAAGCTTTTTTAAATGCACCTTTTGGAATGCGTGTCATTGTTTCTCCCAACGTATTCTCAATCTATAGAGGAAGAGATGGGAGGTCAACTTCTTTACCTTTCTTATAAGTTCTTGGTTTACTATAGTCATGCACTCTAGTTGATATAAAAGCATCACCCCTAACCATATATACGTTCACGGATGCGGGGTTGTTCGGAGGCAGGTAGGTTTCTTGGCTGCCCCCTTCCGTGCTTGCAGAGGATTGAGTTAGATTTTGCCCATGTTGAAATGGATTAGTCAACACTGCATGTTGTTGCTGCATGACAAATTTTTGGGCCTTTTCAAGTCGAGGACATAGATGGGTCAGGTGGTCTTCCATGCACAATTTGCACGGATACCTCACCTTCCATTTTTCAGTGTTGTCCCTGCCAGCATTATCAGTGGGTTTTTTATCCCCCTTACCCTTCTTTCGTTGTTTTTTCTTCCCTTTAGGCTGTTGGGTGGCCTTTGGGTTAGTCAACTGCAATGTGTGTACCTCCAACGTTTTGGTAGGGGGAGCAACCAAAGCAGTAGTTTGGCTGGCAGGTGTGTGTTGTATAGATAACTGCTACAACTGCTTCGTCAATTGCTCAACGGGCTTTGTTTGTGCTGAACCAACAATACCATCGGTATGTGGTCCAACTCTCTGTCTAGTTTTATCCAGTATTGAATGTGGCGCATCTGGCAAGATGTTGTATAACAAACCAGACTGAGAATAGATGAGCTCAAACTGTTGAGCCCTCATGGTGGCATCTTCTTTGGAGAAAACTCTGGACATCGTGACATCTTTGGATAACTGCAGGACCAAAGAATTAAAGAACCACTCAAGAAGGAATGCTGGTGGGACTGGTACCTTGATTAAACTCTTCCAACATCTCCATTCTCAGATGTGATTAGAGATATGGTCCTCTGTTGTCTGTTCGAAATTTCCGAGCAGCTCTGTGCCAGCGTCGTATCTCATAGGCAACTGGAAATGGTTCAGGAAAGCCATTGCTAGTTCTCCAAAAGAAGAGTATCTTGAGTGATCCAGCTCAATGTAACATTTCACGACACTCCCTATGAGAGTACGTTGAAACAATCACAACTGTACGGAGTCATATTTCAATGAGTTAGATGAGAACCAAAGATGGAGGGTAGTCACATGATCTTCTGGATCTTTGTTAGGCCTGGATTCAAACTTTGGAATGTCCAAAGGCAACTTCGTCGGCATAGGAGGCCAACACGGATCATGACAAATAGGGTCATTCAACAACCTTGTCAAATCTGGCAAGTGTAAAGTCACCAGGAATGGTAGTTTGGGTTGTTGCTGATAACCTGGGAAAAAGGGGCCTGGAGTTTGACTAGCACCAGGTTGCCAGGAAAAGTTTGGCTGCTGGCCTGGATTCTCGTAGAAACCATGGCCCTGACCAGCGTAAGGATTTTTCATATGTGGAGACATTATCGGCTGATTTCCCAAATAGGACATAGATTGTTGGGCATGCATTATATTCGAAGGACTTTGGGAAGGATTACCCCATGCCGGTCCTGTGGGGATAGGCATAGTAGTTTGTCCAGGGTTCCATTGATTGTGGAAAGAATTACCCCATATTGGCATTCCATATGAGGGAACGGATCCCTGCCCTGAATTCCAAGGTCTTTCTAGGTTTGCCCCATGTGCAGGAATAGTACCCTGCATAGGAGTAGATTGTCCAAAAATGGGGTTGCCCCCAGTTAGGAAAGCGACTGACGAGAAGGTGTTGTTACCAAACATTTCGTTCAAATAAAATGGTGTTGAACCTATCGACATAATATGCGAAAGTGGTCCTTGACTCCCCACTCCAAATAAACTATTGTGTGTAGGTTTCCCGACGGATTGCTGATGCAAGCCACCGAGTGAAGGGGACGAAGGAGGGATATGAACTCCTCCATAAGGGAAATTGTTAAAAGGAGCAGGAGTTCCCCCCATGTGACCTTGCAGAGGAGCACTAGAGCTCCCTACCCCCAGACCCAAAGTCTGTAAAGTGGAGTAGGAAAGTACATGACTTGTACTTGAACTAGGCATCCCGTATGAGAATGGAGGGCCTATCGCACTTGGTGTGAAAGGGGTTGTGTCCGCCATCAAAGACGGGATCAGACCACTATGCGAAGTAGTTGTAGTCGATACCATGGTGGCTCAGACTGACGACGGTGGGTTAGGAGATGAAAGCTCTGCTGTGGTGACAACCGTGGTGGGAATTGAAGAATTCCCAGAAGGAGTAACAACATGTGTTTCCATTGCTGTGTGCAACACTGTCTGTCACCCATAGCTTTTGTGTTTCGTCGACAACTTTCCTTTTTTCGTGCTTTTGTCAGTCCACGCGAGCTGTTTTGGGTCATCCAGCGTGTACACGCGTGCAGTAATGGATTAGGGCGCGTGGGCCTTTATAAAAGAGGATTTTCAAAGAGTTGTTCAGCAGTGCTTTAGCAAAGAAGGGATATGAGTTGGCCTGATGCCAGGTAAGCATGTGTGGTGAAATTTAGGGCTATAACAGTGTGGATAGTTTCTTCAAGAAATAGTGGGACATTTCAGAATTCCTTTGGAGAAAACCTACTTCAACCTCCATAATTCAAGATGGAAATTATGTGAGTGAGGAGTGACTTTGTGAGTGAGAAATTGATAAAATGTGCCAAATTTTAATAAGTTAGATGTAAATTTTCAACATGTGGACTTCCTATGGTCCTGATAAATATTTTTTACCTATCTTACTAAGTTTCATAGGTTCAACCTTGCGGAATTTTAAAATCCATAAAGAACTAGCATGTGGACATATGGGTCCTTACCAATCCTTTAAACTCCCTAATTATGTTTAAACTAAGAAATCTTGAAAAACTATCCTAGATTGCAAGCATGTGGGCATGTATGGGCCCCTTACTTTGATCTTTAAACTCTCCTAGTTATGTAAACTAAGAAAGCATTTTCAAGAAACTATCCTAAGTTTGAAACATGTGGGCATGTATGTGCACTTACAAATTTAAGATGATTTCAAAAATAAACTAAGAGGAGCCCTAGGGGGGCTTGGTCCTCTCCTAAAGATATTTTGTTTAAGGGAGATGAAATGTCCCCTTAACCACCGTTATGATTCTCAAGATCACTCTATGGTGCGAGAGAAGAGCATACCCAATGATCAAAGTTGGTTTCTGGTCCCAATGCAAGTGTTTTTATATGTGATAGAAAATAATCTCAACTTAACTTTTACAAACCAAACAAGCCATCCATGTGGAAACCAAAGCAAAAGAGGAGAAAATATGGTTCTTTTTTACCCCCTAAGTGCCTATGTTTAGCTAACCTTTCATATGGGAAAGGATTCTAAGTGGAGTACATTTACAAATTGCATGAAAGAAAGATTTGAAGGCTAGGCGCCTTCAAATCATCACAAAAACTCTTACAATTTTGAAACTCTAGAAATGTACATGGGTTATAGTTTAGACAGAGGCGCAGTGGGTGCACAGTGCGCAGAGAACATAATCCTTTTGGGTGCACAATGCACAGAGAAATAATCCTTTTGGGTACATAGTGCATTGAGTGCACGTCTGTGGGCTGAAATACCCACGCACGTTCTGATACGCATCGAAGGGGGGAATTTTGAGTGAATTTCTCCTCCTCTAGCTCAAAACTTGGTTCTTGACAGGTAAGGCTAGGCTGGTTTTGGTACCTGCAAGACTAATGGATAAAAAATAAGTTCTCTCAAAGCCCAAATAGGGTGGAAATTGATACCTTTCCCCAGTATGGTCGTCAATCTGTTGTGTTTGTTTCGTCACTTGGGTGAGCAAAGCAAGGGAACGTGTATGCCTAGTTGGGCCTGCTAGACAAGAAAAAGGYTAGTGCATGGGTTAAACAAACCAATAACATGAAATAAACAAGTAAACAAAGTAAAAAMAACTAAGGAAATAAAACTAGAATGCATAAGAAACTTTTAGAACCATAAACAATAAACCAATGACCAAGATTATGCCACCAATGGATAACTAGATTAGTTGGAAAAACACTGTAGAGAAATGAGGAAGTATGATTCCCCTCTTCCTCCTTGGGAGGGCTATTGAGTTCCCTAATGGAGAGCGCTTCTTACAATGGTAGAAAAGAAAGCAAATGATGAAGAAATCAATTCCTATTCCATCAAGAGGTGTGTGGAATGGCCTATTGCAATGTTTCTAGATGCTCCAAGGAGAAAAGAGGATTATCAAGGGAGGATTGAGGAAGGATAAAAATACTATGAAAATATTAATTTCTTAGTGCTCCCATGGCCTCCATTTATATCATTTCTTCAAGGCAATATTCAACTAGTTCTTAGTGTGAACAAGGGGCCCTTTAGGGCACCCTTTGGTCCTTGACCAACCTCCCATTCGGATTCTGCTAAGATCTGAGGGTCAAATCAAGTTGGGAGCTTGTCCATAAGTGGTTTCTATAAATGTGTCGATCACAGGAGTGCACAGTTTTTATCGTACACAGTTGTGCATATGGCACATTTTTTGCTCTACGTGATTCTTTGGCCCACACTCTGTGAGCACGCTTCCTTTAGTGAGTTAGCACATGTCAATTTTTGCCCAATTGTATAGTTTTTGCCTCTTGGAAATGAATCTTGGTACTGCAGGTGAACTAATAGTTGTTTGACATTGATGTATTTCTATAACCATTTGCGTGCAATGTTGCAGACGAAATTTCAGTAATAACACACGTGAAGCATCAATTATCTAGATCTTACCCCATATTTCCTTCACTGATTCTAAAACATAGATCTAATGTGTATCTCTTTCGTGGCTATGATATGTATTTTACATGGATCATCTGTATATCTCTTTCATGGCCATGATCACTACTTTCTATGTACATTCTTCATGGATCCACAGTGTACTTGATTGGAAGCCACCCTTATCATCACACTTGAGCATGGGTATGTCTTCCTTGGGATTTTCATTTTCTGACTAGATTTTGTGTTTGTTGTTTTTCTTAGATTGGATTCTGGTGACCTTCACCATGGCTAACTTCTCTTTGAAGACTTATAATATATTATGTCCATCAATTTCTCTTTTGACCTGACACATTAGGGTGCATATTTTATAGCTTCAATTTCCACCACTTAAGCATTGATGCTCTTTCTAGCCTTATCCATATCCTCCTTATAAGAAACTCTTCCCCATACCTCCTTGAGTCCTTCTAAAAAATATTTTTTTGGAAGATGTATGCGCTCTCACAGTTATGCAACCCATGTACATGAAGGATATTCAAGGGAAAACCATGTACATGCCAATAAATAATAAAAAACTTGGTAATAATGGAGTAAGAGTCAGTTGTAAGCGTCAGTTGACAGAGTCAATAGCGTAAGTAGAGTCTAGTTATCTGTCGTTCTATGTAACCGACTAAGTAGAGTAATTTCCTATATACTGATGTAATCAGTCCTCATTCAATAATAAATATTGTGAGCGTAGTCTCACCTGTGTGTTGGTTTTTTCATATTTTAAGTTGGTATCAGAGCAGGTTGTAGATCCAACTCTATGAGGCGAGATCCGATCTCGAATTTGATTTTGGTAGTTCACCGGCGCCCCCCCTATACAGTGTTAGAGAGCACCGATGCTCTCACACTTATAAAAATGGAAAATTCATGATACTCGCTCTCCCTCTGTATGAATTCAAGAGCGTAGTGCATTGACGCTCCCCTCTCAACATGCAACAAGTGTTGTGAATTTATCCCAGCACTTCCCCTGCCATTGTATAGGAGCGTTAACGCTTCCCTTCGTGGGTCTGAGGAGCACCCACAACTTATTTGGTGAAGTCTTTTTTTGCTGCTTGTGGAAGCAGACTGGGATCCCTGAGGTTGAGGTATTTTATTTGTGGAAGTGGCATTGGGGTCCATTGACTGAGATCTCAGGAAGAGTTTTGCTGAGTTAGCATTTAAAATAGATGCCACGATTTTCATGAGGTTTTAGCGTGAGTTTTGGAGCATTGTATAAGAGTTTATACAATCACTATATAAGAGTTTGGTGCTATATGAGAAATTGTGAGTGTGTGAGTTCTTATATGAGAGTTTTTATATGGGAGTTTTTATATAAGAGTTTGGTGTTATATGAGAAATCGTGAATGTGAGTTTTTATATGGGAGTTTTTATATAAGATATTTTTTTTTATATGAGCTTTATTTTTTATTTGTAAAGATTTGAAGTGTGAGGAAGGGGTTATTCTTATGCATATGAGGATGCATGTTTAAAGGTGGATGTATGTATTAAAAAAAAGGGGGGTTTCTTTTAAAGTTAAGGTTTCTTTTGAGGATGAGTCTGTGGTATGGATGCAGTGGTGTTAAGGTTTCCTTTTAAAATTTTATTATATCTATTTTAAGACAACTGAGGGTCAAGGTAGAGATGGATCGGTAGATCTGAAAGGCAAAGAGATGGACTACTCAACACTTGACAGAAGTTGCATATTCTTGGTGATTCACCGTTGGTGATACAGGGATCCATTGGCTGGTTGGACAAGCAGACACTTGCAGAGATGGCAAATCCTCTAGTGAAGACCTACCTCAATGAATCCAACAAGTTAGATTGATCGAATTTCATTAACGGTAAATTCAATATGCAGACGCTGATGGAGGGCTATGGTGTCTGGAACATTGTGAAGGGAACTGAAGTGAAACTTAATGCGGCTGCAGGTGCGAAAACAACACAGATCCAATATTGGGAGAAACACGAAAACAAGGCAAAGGTATTGTTGCACATGTCTGTTAAATATAGCATAATTCCACATATTAGAGAAGCTACAACTTCTATTGAAACCTGGACAACGCTTAAAGCATTGTATGAAACTAGCAACACAAATCACATTTTGTTCTTGAAAACTAAATTGCTAGGCATTAATATGGATGGAAATGAATCCGTTAGTTCATTTTTGGGTCGTATTAAAGAGGTGAAAGACAAACTAGTAAATATAGGGGAAACTGTTTCCAACACTGATCTGGTCACTATTACCTTAAATGGTATTCTAGAAGATTATCAGATGTTCATAACAGGTCTCGCAGCAAGGGAGAAACCTCCTATGTTTGAAGAACTGATAGGTATTTTGCTGCAAGAGAAAGAGAGGCGCAGGAATCTGAAGCCACAGAATAAATATTTGGCACTATGGTCAAATAAGAGATCCACGAGACGGAGATCAGGAGAAATAGGCAGATGGGGCAGTTCATGGCAGAGAGGCAGTTCATCGCAGAGAAGACAATCTCCAAGACCAAATAAAGGTATGCAATTTAATAGGAATGAGTCAAAGAGTCATTTTATTGTGGTCGACTTGGACATATTGTTAAAGACTGTCACAAGAAGAAGAGTGATGAGGCTA
>ML783742.1:66240-77582 GCA_009831015.1 Picea engelmannii
TAGTCATATTTATTCAATGATTTATGTCAATTGGTAGTATATTTAGTCAATTTAATTATTAATTGACATCAATTAGTAGTATATTTGGTCATTTTTATTGATTGATTTTTGTCAATTGCTAGTAAATTTAGTCATTTTAATTTTTAATTGTCATCATTTGATAGTTTATTTAATTGTTTTTGTTCACCTGTCAACAAATGGTATATTGATACATTGTTTATTAATTCCATAATAATTATATTTACTACTAGTTTAGTAGTAAATTTTCATTTATATGATACGAATAATTTATTAAATACCATAAATTGTATAATGCATAAATAAACATATTATTAAACTTGAATTAAAACATAAAAACAAATAAAAATATTACATATACGATCAAGCTATAGCATTATAAACGTTAAAAGATTGATTCAACATCATGATAAAAAAAAAGGTAATCTGCAATTAAAAAATATAATGCAATTTTGATGAACTGTAAGGTGTTCATATATATATATATATATATAGTTTTTAAGTAATTGGTTGGCCGTTAACCTCAAAGAAAATTGATTTACATCATTAAAGTTAAGGGTGAAAATATCTGTGGTTGGTTGGTGATGAAGGTTTATAATTAATATTTTTTTTAAATAATTAGTTCTCCGTTAAATCTAGATAAGAATCAATTAAAAAATTTCGTCAAGATGAAACAAACTTCAATTGTAAAGAAACTATGTGGGAATGAATATATATATATATATATATATATATATATATATATATATATATATAGCTTTTAAGTAATTGATTGGTTGTTAACTTCAAAGAAAATTGATTTACATCGTTAAAGTTGTTATTTTTCCTTATCTAATAAGGTAATTATAGAAATACTTATGGATTTTTCAAAACATAAAAAAGAGAATGATAATACACTTCTTGAATTTATATTAATTTATTATACTAGCACAATTATGGGTGAGTGCAAGAAGTTTGTGGTCGAAAACGTGGCAAGCGACTCAACATGAATGCACACTCACATGAATGCGTGCACGTTCTTAGGAATGTGCACATGTTCCTTAAACTATAGGTTTGGAAGTGGTCGAACCTCCACGAGGCTTCCCATGTAGGTTTAGTGGTAGGAATGTGCACACATTCATAATAACACGTGCATGTTCCTAATAATGTGTGCACATTCTTCACATGTTCCTTCTGTTAAACTTTTTTAAAGGGCCATGAGCGCAATTTGTGCTTAGTGTGAAAATATCGCACTCGCGTTTTGACTCTCATTGAGAAAAGAGAGAGGAGAAAAAATGGAGGATATTGCCAGCGTGTCCATGTATGTTTGATTTATCTTATTTTTAACCCAATTTAGTCTTTTCTCCCAAGAATCTAAATTAAAAAAAATGTAATTTTGTATTTTAATTAAAAAACCAACCTAATTTACATGCCATGGATTTTAAATTGCAGCATATATAACATAATGGAACCCCAAGATAATGTAAACCGATCAAAATAAAACCAAGAAGATCAAAAGCCCAACCCACCACAACCACCCAATGTAAACACTCAAATTGATGAGGGGTTGGTTCTATTAAGAACCCTTGAGGAACAATTAAGGGACACTAGAGAGCCTACTAGAGTCTCCTTGGACACTTATTTGGACATCATTGTGAAGTCCATTACAAGTTCCCAAGGGAAATTGACCTCTATTTCTGATTATAGGGAAATAATGTATGAGTACTATATCACTGGTTTGGATAGAAACCAAGTCAAAGAACTGAGCATTTCAAAACAACAAATATCGTCTATTTTTAGGGATCCTAGAAATGGACAAGAAATTTGATTTACCAAGAAATCCATCTCCATTGACTAGTGCATCCATCCCCAGATTATTCAAAACTGGATGGATAGGTGATATATGGTTTTTGATAAACCGCCTAGCAATAAGAAGGAGATGCCCTTATATTTTATGAGAAAATTATGGGTTGAGTTTATTTTAGGTAAGCATGTCAACTACCTTGACATTGGTGAATTTGGGTCAAGGGTCCTCATAATATCGAGAGCATTCTAGGCATGACCCCGTGTTAGGTCCTCGTTGCCCCAGGAAAAGGCATGACCCCCCTACCCAACATCTGTTGAAACTCACAACAATACTGGGAGGGGGGGTGAATCAATATTGTATTAAATCTCTTTATTTTTCTTTTCTTCCAATCATTTAAGTTATCGGTAGTGCACACTTAATGACCATAACAAGTAGAAATAAAAATAGTGCACATAAATCAAAACAACACAGAAATTAATCCATCACACTTAATGACAAGAAGAAATGAAAAGCATCACAATGAACATAACACACCAAGATTTTACGTGGAAACCCATAAAGGGAGAAAACCACAAATATTTTCTTCTTCTTATTCAATAATCCAGGCACCAACCCATTATAATGAGAACACCAATTCTCTACGTGAGCACCAACTCACTTTTTTACCAACACCTACTGGAAGGAAGCACCCACTCCCCATATTTATCAGCTCCAACTAAAAGGAGGCTCTGACCCCCTGATTTTACTAGCACCAACTAGAAGGAAGCACAAACTTCTGGAATGAGAACCAACTTAATGACTACATAGTCACCAACCTGTTCAGAACACCAATCCTCATGGTTGAGCACCAACTCAGACACCCTAGCACCACCCTACCACCCTAGTTTCAAAAAAAAATAAACCTTTCAATGCAGACTAGCGGACCTGTATTTATGTTTCTGTAAATAGTTGCATTCTTATTCTTCTCTTTACTTCCACACATTGCACAATCAGAGTGTATCCATACTTATAACATTTTTCCCGAGTCCACCTTCCTGTATGTGGCATATTACAGTTACGATCTGGACAAAATTTGAATATATCAAAGTCTTGTTAGTTATAATTTGTCTAAATAAATTATGGCAGTTACATTGTGGAAAACCTTTGACCAAATCAAGATCCTGTCAATTACAATAAGGTATGTGGACATATAACGGTTACATTGTGGATTTTTTTTTTTTATCAAACATTCTTTGACCAAATCAAATGGACCAATTCAAACAGAAAAATTTATGTCATAGTCTCATCACAGTCCATACCGCACAGTCCATACCATGCAGTCCATACCACGCATGTCATACTACTCAGTTGCATACTGCTCATTATCGCATTGTTGCACAATCACATTGTCACATAGTTTCACTATCACACCGTCGCACACCATTACACTGTCCATTGTCATATTGTCACACTTTCACATTGTCACACTGTCACACTGTCTCTCTGTCACTATCAATTGTCACATTGTTACACTTTCATTTCTTGTACACCATACTGTATGTTCTATAAAAAATCGCGCAATCAAGAACCGCGCAATTCATTCTATCATACTTCTACTGTGTATGTTTTTGCACTTTGTCGCAGTGTCATACTGTTGCACCAACTTCTTACCTTCTTTCTGTGATGTCCAACACTTTTTTTACTGTGACACATTTATTATTGCGTACACACAATACTGCGCACATGTCATCTACATCTTCACATGATACTACACACACATCAACTACGTTGTTTATGTAGACTCCACAAAGTTTGACTCCATTGATTCATGATGTTGCACACACATCAACTATGTTTTTTCTGCAGACTCCACTGAGTCATGATACTAAGCACACATCAACTGCATTGTTTTTACAGACTCCACTAAGTTTGACATCAATGAAAACTATGCTCAACAAACTCCCCCTTTGGTATTGATGGAAAGTCTACTATTGAGTTTCTCCCCCTTGTTGTGTGCTCATTTTTTTTCACAAATTCCTCTTTGCCGCATCTCTATTTTTCTCCACCTTTGACATAAATGGAAAAGGGATCTTCCCTACTAACTGTGCACATCCTGAGAGTGTCTCCCCCTGAGGCTGGGTAGCATCAAACCTGTAGTGAAGTTTTATACATTTGAATGTGGAGTGGGAAAGACTCCCAACTTCTCTATGAGGTACTCAAAAGAGTGCCTAGGTAATGGCTTGGTAAATATATATGCAATCTACTCTTTGGAGGAACATATTCTAATTTAACCACCAGATATTGAACATGTTCTCTGAGAAAGTGATACTTGATGGGAATATGCTTAGTTTTAGAGTGTTGAACAAGATTTTTGGAGATATTGATAACACTTTTGTTGTCGCACATGATGGAAACAGGTTGCTCACATGGAACTTGAATATCAGTAATATTGTTCTTTATCCATAAAACTTATGTACATCAGGATGTTGCAACTTTATACTCTTTTTCAGCTATAGAGAGGGAAATAGAAGTTTGTTTCTTGGTGAGTCAAGATACTAAAAAATTCCAAGGAAAAATGCACCTCCAATGGTGCTTTTTCTATAATCAATACTTCCTGCCCAATCTTCATCTGTATAATCTCTGAGAATGAGGTTTGTAGTTTTTGGATACCATAGTCCATAATCACTAGTGCCTTGCAAATATCTAAATATTTTTTTTACTGCAAGAACATGAGTATCCTTGGGATTTGACTGAAACCTTCCTACCAAACCAACAACTTGAATGATGAGGTCTTGAAGCTATGAGATAAAAGAGGTTGCCAATCATGGATCTATACATGGTTTGATATACCTTTGAAGCATTACCATCCTTTTTAAGTTTTCAACTGGTAGTCATAGGAGTACTTACTGGTGCACATTTTTCCATTCCAAAATTTCTCAAACTCTCTTTGAAATATTTACTTTGGGAGATAAAAATTCGTTTTTCAGATTGATGAATTTGTAAGCCAAGGAAAAAAGAGAGTTCTCCTAACATGGGCATATCAAACTCTTGTTTCATTACAACTACAAACTTCTTACTCATCAATTCAATATTTCTACCAAAAATAATGTCATCAACATATACCACAATAATTAACCGATCATTAGCTTCACCCTTGATGTATAAGTTACTATCATCAACTCCCTTTTTGAATACTTTCTGGTGCAAATACTTGTCTAATATGTAACACCAAGCTCTTGGAGCCTATTTTATCCCATACAAAGATTTCTTTAATCTGCAGACATAATCCTTTTTTTTAGTTAGCAAAAATCTTTTTTGTTGCTCCATATACACTTCTTCCTCGAGGTCACCATTTAAAAATGTTTTTTTTGACATCCATATGATAAACTTTGAGTTTTCGGTAGAATGAAAAAGCCAAAAACATCCTGATTGCTTCAATTCTTGCAACAGGGTAAAACGTTTTTTTCAAATTCCACTCCTTCAACTTGAGCATACCAATCTGGCCTTGTTTCTAAGTACATGTCCATCTTCATTCAACTTTTTTCTATATACCCATTTAGTTCCAATTACATTCTTGTATTTTGTTCTTGGAACAAGATCCCATGTATGAGTTTTATCTATTTGGTCTAGTTCTTCATTCATAGCTTTGATCCAATGATCATCCTGGCTTGCTTGCATAAAATTTTTGGTTTCAATCTTGGACAATACTGCAAAGTTTTCATAGGTAGATGTATCTATAATTTTTCTTCTAGTTAGTACACATGTCTCCTTATTTCCAAGAATTTGACTTTATGGATGATGTTTTTGAACATACCTTGATGGAGTCTTTGGTTGTGATGTTTCCATTCTTTCCCACTCTTCTGAATCCTCTGCTTCATGATTCCCATTTATGTTTTCATTTTGTGGTTCATTGTTCACTAGTTATTCATCTGAGTCAACATGATACTAGAGTCTCACTAGCTGAAACAATCCTTCATTTACCTTTACATCAATACTCTCAACTATCTTGTGGAGCCTTTTGTTGTATAATTTGTATCCTTTACTTCTGGAGGAGTATCCCAACATGATACCTTCATATTCTATGGAATCAAACTTTCCTAAGTTATCTTCATTTCTTTTAATGTAGCATTTGCTTCCAAAGTTTTTGAAGTGCTTTATTAATGTTGGTATGCCATGCCACAACTCATAGGATGTTGAATCACTGTTTACTCTTATGTGTTCTTTGTTGATGATGTTGACAACATTTTGAACAAATTCTCCCCAAAATATTCTAAGTAATTTTGATTCATCAAGCATGGATCTAGCCATCTCTTAAACTGTTCTATTCATCCTTTCCACTACTCCATTCTGTTAAGGGGTTCTAACAATAGAAAAATGTCTCTTGATCCCATGTTTTTCATAGAAAATATTGAATTCATCAAATGTGAATTATCCTCCTCTGTTTGACCTTAGGAATTTGATTGTTAAGTCCATTTCATTTTCTACCCGAGCCTTGAAAATTTTAAATTTTTCAAAAGCTTCGAATTTATGCCTCAACAATCCCACCTAATCCATTATGGTATAGTCATTAATTAACAAAATGAAGTATCTTTCAACTCTGGGGGATTGTCTACTAGTAGGCCCACAAATAATTGTATGAATCAGCTCAAGAGGTCGAGTGGTGGAGTGTTCTCTTTCCTTGGATTGAAATCTTGACTATTTTCCAAACTGACATGACCTGCAAATAATATTCTCAGGTTTGGATATTTTATGCATATCTCTTACAACATAATTCTTTCCTAGCTTAACAAGATGATAAAAACTGATATGATCTAGTCTTTTGTGCCAAATCCAACTTTCATCAGTTTTACCACTGCAACATTTTTCTTTTCCTTCTTCTAAAACATACACGTTCGCTGAATTTTTGACTTCCTTTACCATGGTCTTCTCTGTATTTGCATCCATTACCTTACGACCTCTTGAATGAAAAATAACATTTTTTCCTTGGTAACACATTTGAATTACACTCAATAAGTTATGTTTTAGACCATCAAGATACAACACATTCTGTGCTTTGGTATTTCCCTTTTTATCTTCATCTAAAGCAACTGTCTCTTTTCCTCTAATTTTAGTTGGAGAATTGTTTCCAAAAGTGACATTACCACCTTTTTCTTCAGTTAAGAATTCAAACTTACTTTTATCTCTTTTCATGTGCTTGGAGAAGCCACTTTCATTGTACCATTTATTTTCTTGATTGTTGGCATATAGAGCTAGTCCACAATTTTTTTTCATTTTTGTTTTTCTTCCTCCAAACTTTGGTAAAGTCTTGTTTTTTGTCTTTCTTAAAGATATGCAACAACTTGCTTCTGCATTCACCTTCTTTGTGTCCAAAATTATTTCATATTTGGCACTCGATGTCATTCAGTAAAGGAGAGAAAGAATTTTGAACCATATCATTTTGATATTTGTTTGATATTGTTCTTACATTTCTGTTGTATCTAAAAAGTCTACAACTTACAAACTTATGTCCAAAATTTCCACAAGAGAAACAATATCCATAAAAGAAATTTGTATTCCTTGGAATAAAAAACTTACTTTTGGGAATTGATATTTTTCTACCAACTTGATAATATTCAGAATCATGTTGCTTTCTTTCTTCATAATAGGGTTGATTTAGTTCAAACTACCTCTTCTTTTAATATTTTTCATTGATTGGATCACTGTTTTTTCCCTTGAGAGCATTTGCATAACTTGTAGCCTTTCCACTGGTTGACTTGTTGGCGTGTGATTCACCTTTGACAATTTTCAAACTTTATTTATATCCTAGCCCTGACTTGTCATCTCGTGACCTTTGATTACTCAATATGTTATCTAGGGTTTCAGATCAATTTATGAATTTTATTTGAATCTTGGATTTCTCTAAATCATTTCTTAAGACAAATATTTTAGCTTCTAGTTTGTCACAAATATTCTCCTTTTATTTTATCTGATTTATCAATACTTCTTCTTTTCTTTTGGCTTCTTCCAGCTGTATTTTTAACATGATTATTTTCTCATTGTCTTTTTCTTTGTAGATATGTAGCTATTCTTTTCTTAATCTGTTCTTTTTATCAAGTCAAGAAATTTCATCCAGAGCACTAATGAGTTCTCCTTCCATGTCTACTACACCTTCACACTCCTTTGTGTTTGTTTGATCATATTTGTGTTTCTCCAAAGCCATGAGAATTTTTTCATCCTGAATTATATTAGGCTCATCTTCTTCTTCAGAACTTCTACTATCCTGCTTTGAATAAAAACTATTCCTTTTAAAAGACTTTTTAAAGTCACTAGGTTTATCCTTGCCTTTTCTTTCCTTTTCATTGATGCTATTTATTTTGATTGGACACTTAAAAGAAAAATGACAAATTTTACCACAATGAAAACATTTAAATGGTAACATACCTTTGTATTTTCCGGAGCCTCTCTTCAGTTTTTTTACAAAATTGGCTTCTTCTTCATCTGAGAAGTGTTCTGATGAATCGTGGTCTTGAGATGTTGATGATTTGATTGATGCTTTGAAAATTGCATCCTTTAGATCTGGATGATACTTTTTAATTCTCATCTCATAGGCAGTCATTATTCCATGTAACCTATCCATATTCAATTTATCTAGTTAGTGCATTTATTCTATAGTATATACTTTTGAATCAAATCTTGATGGAAGAGATCTCAGAAATTTCTAAACTACCAGAACTTCTTCAATATTTTCACTCAACCCTTTCATAGTGTTTACAGTTTCATCTACTCTAATAAAGAAACTTGCAACATAGTCATCTTTACTCATCCTTAGACTTTCAAATTTCATTATGAGGGCTTGAAGTTTGGCCAATTTTACTTTCTCGTCACCTTCATAACCATTTACCAGCTTGTCCCATATTTCCTTTGCAGATTCTAGCTGCATCAATTTAACAAACTTTGTTTCTACAATTCCACCTTGGATGACATTCATAGCTCTAGCACTGTTGTAGTAATTTCTCTTACCATCTTCATTAGTTGGAAGATTTGTTGGGATTTTATAACCATCTACCACAATCTTCCATATTTTGATACCAAGAGACATCAAATAGGTTTTCATTCTGGTTTTCGAAAAAGAAAAATGTGTTCCATTGAATAGAGGAGGTTTGGTTGAAGAAATCAAAACATATTGAATTTCCATATTCTCTGTGTGATCTTCCTTCCAGTTGTTAGACTGTTACTGAAGGAACCATTCTCTGATACCAATTGTTGAATCTCACAACAATACTGCGAGGGGGGGTGAATAAATATTGTATTAAATCTTTTTATTTTTCTTTTCATCCAATCATTTAAGTTATCAGTAGTGCACACTTAATGACCAGAACAAGTAGAAATCAAAATAGTGCACAAAAATAAAAACAACATAAAAATTAAGCCAACATACTTAATGACAAGCATAAATGAAAATCATCACAATGAGCATAGTACACCAGGATTTTACAAGGAAACCCATAAAGGGAGAAAACAACAAATATTTTCTTCTTCTTCTTTAATAATGCAGGAACCAACTCATTACAATGAGAACACAAATTCTCTATCCGAGAACCAACTTACTATTTTACCCACACCTATTGGAAGGAAGCACACACGCCCCAGATTTATCAACTCCAACTGAAAGGAGGCTCCAACCCCATGGTTTTACTAGAACCAACTAGAAGGAAGCACCAACTCCATGGAATGAGCACCAACTTAGTGATTGCACATGAACCAACCTACTAAGGAAACCAACCCTCACTGTTGAGAAGTAACTAAGACAACCTAGAACCACCCTACCACCCTAGTTTAAGAAAAAATTAAACCTTTCAATGCAGACTAGCAGACCTGTATTTATGTTCCTATAAACAGTTGTAGTCTTATTCTTCTATTACATCCGAACACTGCACAATCAGAGAGTATGCATACTTATAACATTTTTCCCGAGTCCACCTTCCTGTATGTGGACATATTACAGTTACAATGTGGAAAAACTTTGAATATATCAAAGTCATGTTAGTTATAATTTGTCTAAATAAAGTATGGCGGTTACATTGTGGAAAACGTTTAACCAAATCAATATCCTGTCAATTAGCATAAGGTATGTAGACATATAATGGTTACATTGTGGACAAAATTCTTTTATCGAACATTCTTTGACTAAATCAAATGGACCAATTCAAACAGACAAATTTTTTTCATAGTCCCGTCACAATCCATATCGTGTAGTCTATATTGGGCAGAGCAGACCACTTAGTTCCATAATGCTCATTGCCGCATTGTTTTACATTCACACTATCACATTGTTGCACTGTCACATCATCGCACACCATTACATTGTTCATTTTCATACTGTCACACCTTCACATTTTCACACTGTCACACCTTCACATTTTCACACTGTCACACCATCGCTCTGTCGCAGTATCCACTATCACACTGTTACACTTTCACTACTTGTAATATCTCTCAGCCAAACCCAATTTTAAATGTAATGTAAGTGTACTTAAGCTGGTGAGTTGTTTTGACATCATTTTGTAATGCACCTTTCATGGCATAGTGCGCGCATGCACTGCGCAGTAAAATGATGTAGTATGCACATACCCAAATACCGTGCGTAGTAACTAAAGTGCACGCAGTATGGAGGTCAGTGCGCCTTGTGTATATGATATGTGTTATAGGCTGGTGATCCAGTTATTATAATTTGGGATGCTTATGTTTTGGAATTAGGCCAGAGCGCCTAGATGTTAAAGGCCAGTGAACCTATTTTGTATATGTCTCATGATTAATATAAAATACATTGTTGCGCGTAGACCGACCATGATAAAAGAGATGGGGGACTAAAATCCACTAGTTAGGGAAAGGGAGGGCCAAAAGTTAATGGAAAGGGATAAGCTAGAGAGCTTAAGCCAAAAAGGAATATTATATTAATATTTCTTAAAACATAAAGTATGGATAATTATTTTATCCTAAGTTCTAAAGTTGGGGACAAGTGGACCAAAGTAGCTTCCAATATGACAAGTGTCAAGTTGGGGACATGCATACATATCGTGGGGACTTAGCTCATTTTGACACCTTCATCATCATTCTTATGATCATCTCTCCCATGATTCCTTCCATCATTCAGTCATCCAGTCAATGATTCCATGACCATTTCACTCACGTAGTCAGTTATAATTCATACATTCATTTCACCGTATCTGAGCTTGTTTCCATAACCATTTCTTATTGGTGTACCTGGTTAGCTTGGGAGAGGGATTGAAGAAGAAGGTTGTTAGGCCCGTGGGAAATTGAAGAGGCGGGTTGTCAGGCCCATGAGCAATTCTCTGAGCGAGAGAATTGTTGGGAATTGATTTCCTGAAGGTGCTAAATTGCAGCTACAGTGCTTTGAGACTTCTTGTTCGGCCTATTGTTGAAGCCCTGGAAGGGAAGTGGGGCAGCCGAAGGACTGTTGAGCAGAGAAGGGGCACACTTCCTTGGGTGGAATGGGCATGTGGGGAATGAGAGGCTGTAGGCTGTTAGTTGAGTGAGCACCTGTGATAGAGTCTTTCCT
>ML783742.1:78028-115826 GCA_009831015.1 Picea engelmannii
GGTGAGCACACACATAGTAATGTGCATGTGGGGTGCGCAAGTATTGCAAAACACAGAGGAGTTTTGTTGGTGCACGCATAGTATGAGTATAAGTTGTCTCACGACAGTGTAGTCAATGGTGCGCGCAGATTATTGTGCACTGTGGGGCATATTGAACTTCTACATGGTACAATGCACAGGGAGAAATGCATGTAGAATATCAGTGTGTGATACCAAAACTGTGCGCAGTGGATATTGGCGCACAACGCAAAAGTAGTGTGTGCAAGCTATTGGCACGACGAAGAAGAAATGCATAGCGGATATAGGTGCGTGGAAGCATGATTTACCTTGTGGTGTTGCTATGCACGATAAATATGGGTGTACAGGTTGAATTTTTGTGTGTGCGAAGTCGTTGGGAAGGAAATGAGTCTGAGTTTAATAGAAAATTTTCATGGTATTGGAGGAAAAAGAAACACAAAACCGCATCTGAGCATTATTTAAAATGAATTCAGAGATGGTTTGAGAAGAAATAAATATAGTCTAAATTGCTAAGTCGAGAGCATCTCAGAAGTGAATTCTGAGTTTTATATTCCTCTGATTCAGACAGATGGAAGTGAAATATAAGCTTACAAGAAAAGCATACTATGAAAGAAAACAAGACTTATAACACTACCAATTAGAATCTTGTAATAAACAGTCCAAAGTCCTCTTCTGCATTTATATAATTGTATTAATCCCAAAATTACAAAAAGGGAACGATAACAGTTATCCTATTGTAAAGAGACCATTTAAGAACAGGCCTATCATCTCTGGTGCCCCTTACCTATGCTACCATTTGACCAAAAATTGCTGAAATGTAATTTTATTTGAGGACTCATTTCAGATTAGCGATCTCCTCCTTTAAAGTATCTAACTAGACCGATTGATTCTCTCCAACACTTTCAGCCATTTCAACGATGGTTTCTTTCTTCTGTCGCTTGCTCTGTTTCTTCTTAATAACCAGTCTATTGATTATCAGATCTCTCATAGTGGTATTTACCATGGCTTCCAATTTCGAGTCTGTGGCAGGTTCTGTGTGAAACTTAGTCGCTAGTATCTATGTAGTTATCCTTTCCTTCTTACTCGTAGGAAAATCTACCATGTTTCCTGAAGAACCAGTCTCACTGGATATAGCTTTGTCCATGTACCTCAATTTCATGGACACAAAAATTCTTTTACAGAGATCAGAAGGTCCATAAAATGTAGAGATTACTCCAGATATGGATAAGATGATGCCTCCATACTTGAGAATTGGTATTTATAGAGTCTTAATCATGAATCATAGACAAACTTATGTACAAATACGTTGGTTGTCATGCACGGTTAATCCATTTCAAATGATTAGATTTTGAGTTCGTTATATGGCGGCATTCACTTGACATCATACGTATGTGAAGTACCGAATGAGTGAAACAGGGTGATCTGACTAGCCATCGCCCGTTCCACGAGTGGTGGTTTTGACATATTGAAACAGGTGACATCAGGACTTTGGTGAAAGTGGTTTCGGAAAACCTCCTTTTGCCCAGATGTATCTCTGAAGTCGCCACACATCTATGTTCTCAAGACTTGGGTATTATCTAGAATTTTCATGGTGATAACACCAGGAAATCAGGAGAAATAATTCTGATGTATATATTGAACCAAAATGGTTCATATTTTTCATGAATTGTTGAATCAGTTAGCCTAATAAGTTTTGGCAGCTGCGCATTTTGCAGAATTAACAACAACTAGATCACATCAGACCAGTGCAGAGTCCATAAGAATGGAAGAGGAACAAGGGAATTACATTCATCAAGATGAGAGTAAAGGGATGGATGTCCATTTGGGCATTGAAGGAACAAACTCCAATGGACATGGAGAAGAAAGGAATGAAAACATGAATATGGCAGAGACCATTAAATTTTTTTAGAAGGATGTCCAAATCCATAAAGGTGATAATGAAAGGCTTATGAGATCCAATGAGCAGCAGGATGAATTCAACATGAAGTTATTGGAGGGCTTGAACATAATAGAAAAGAAATTGGTTAAGAAGAGTGGCTTAAGAAAATATGGAAGTCACAAGCCTTCGGATGAGAAAATAAAATCAAGAAGTGTTAGCATACACCACCATCACTCCCCAAGGCATTCCAATAAGAGAGCAAGAAAAAACTCAAGTCCATCCCCTGTCAGAAGGCATAAGAGGTCTGGGGTGGATGAGCTACGAGGAGAAATGGACAAAATTAAACCTCCTACATTTGATGGTGAGCACAAGAAGGATGAAGATGAAGAAACATGGTTGTTGGGCATGAGGATGTATTTTCAATTGCATAATTATTCTTCTCATGCAGAAGGTAGAATTTCTATCTATCAACTCAGGGGAAAGGCCTCCATGTGGTGGGATCAGCTTGTGCAGGTGTAGCACATTAAAGAGAAAAGTTTTACTTGGAGGGAATTCAAGAAGTATTTTGAGAAGAAATACTTGACTAAGAGATACTATGACAAGAAAATGAAAGAGTTCTTTGAACTCAAGCTTGGAGGTATGACCATAGATGAATATGAGAGAATGTTTCTAGAACTGTTGAAGTATGTCTCTTTCATCAAGGATGAAACAGTCAAAATTAAAAGGTATTTGAGTGGATTTCCATCATTCATCAGTGAAAAAATACAGTATGATGATCCCAAGACATTGGAAGAGACCATAAGGCAAGCTAAATGCCTATATGATCAGCAGAAAGCAAGGCCAACTTTCCAAAAGGCTTGGGAAGACAAAAATAAATTCAAGATGAATCAGAGGAAGAAGGGAGTTAAGCCACCATTCTTCGGAAATAATCCATAGGGACAACAAACGCCTAAAGAAACCAAAACGATTGACACAGGGAGTCAAAGGCCAAGGCAGCCACCTATTCAATGTTGGGGTTGTAAAGGAGGTCATAGGTTTAGAGATTGTCCTCAAAGAAGTGACAAAGGTAGGGATCTTCACAATGTACATCAAGCCAAAACAATGGAAGACATGGGCATATATGTGCCAAGGATCTATGCAACCCTGGACAACAAGCAAGCAGAGTATCAGTCCCACATGATTGAAGTGGAAGGTATGATCAACAACCAAACCATTGCTATTTTAATTGATTCAGGAGATACTCATAGTTATATAGACCCTAAGATGGTGGAAATTTTGCAATTTCCAAGAAGCAAGCATGGGAAATATTGGTTGGTGCAGCTGGCTACAAGAGGCAGAAGAAAAGTTAATGAGATGGCTAAGTCATGCCTCATGGACATGAATGGACTGAACACCAAGGTAGATTTGAACATCTTGCCTTTAGGTTCCTATGACTGTCTAACTGGGATGGATTGGTTGGACCAACATCATGCTCTCCTGGACTGTCATAAAAAATAATTTACTTTCTTGGATGAGGAAGGGAAACTAAGGAAAGTGCAGGGAATTCCCAGAGCAGTAACCATCATAGAAATTTCAGCATTGTAGCTGAAGGAATGTTACATAAAAGGATGTCAAATATTTGCAGCTCATATAGAAGAGACACCTAAAGATAAGGTGCCAAATTTGGAAGATTATGCAATCTTGGAAGAATTTGAAGATGTGCTCAAGGAAATACCAGGACTACCCCCAAAGAGAGACATTGATTTCTCTATAAATATAATGCATGGAGCAACTCCAGTGTCAAAGAATCCTTACAGAATGAGTACACCAGAATTGAAGGAGTTGTAAATGCATATTGAAGAACTTCTGAAGAAGGGGTATATCCGGCCAAGTGTGTCACCTTGGGGTTCCCCAGTCTTGTTTGTGAAAAATAACTATGGAACATTAATATTGTGCATTGACTTCAGACAATTGAATAAAGTGACTATTAAGAACAAGTATCCTCTGCCAAGGATTGATGATATCTTTTATCAATTGAAGGATGCAAAGATATTTTCAAAGATTGATCTCAGATCGGGATACCATCAGGTAAGGATTAAAGAAGAAGATATCATAAAGACTTCCTTTAGGACAAGGTATGGTCATTATGAGTTCACAATGGTACCATTTGGGTTGTCAAATGCACCATTTTTTTTCAAGTGCTTAATGAATGGTGTTTTCCGAGAATATCTGGACAAGTTTTTCATTGTCTTTTTGGATGACATTCTTATATATTCTAAGTTAGAGGAAGAGCATGAACATCATTTGAGTATGGTGTTGCAAGTATTAAGGGAACATCAATTGTATGCCAAATTGAGCAAGTGCTCATTTTATCAGAAACAAATTCATTATTTGGGACATATCATTTCAAAGGATGGGATAACAGTGGATCCTGAGAAGATAGAAGCCATTATAGAATGGTCAGCGTTGAAGAATGTGACAGAGGTGAGATCATTCATGGGTCTTGTAGGCTACTACAAAATATTTATTGAAGGATTCTCAAAGATTGCACACCCAATCACTTCCTTGCAAATAAAGGGTGTGAAGTTTTAGTGGACACTGGATTGTGAAAAGAGTTTCCAACACTTGAAACAATTATTGACAAGTGCTCTAGTATTAAGGATTTCAGACCCAAATGAAGACTTCATTGTATGCACATATGCATGTAATGAAGGACTTGGTGGAGTCCTCAGTCTAAATGGGTTTGTTATATGTTATGAATCAAGGAAGTTGAAGGAGCATGAAAGAAACTATGCCACTCATGATTTGGAGTTGGCATCCATAGTGCATGCCTTGAGGAAATGGAGACACTACCTCATGGGGAAGAAGTTTGAGCTAAGAACGGACTGCAATGGTTTGAAATATTTATTTTATCAGCCAAATCTAAATGTTAGGCAAAGAAGATGGTTAGAATTTTTAAGCAAATATGACTTTGATATAAATCATATCAAGGGGAAAGAGAATAAAGTGGCTGATGCACTCAGTAGGAGGGTGCATGAACTACATTCTACAACCATTAGCATGTACCAAACTAATATTAAAAGAAAAATTCTGGAGGCTGCAAATGCAGATATGCAATACAGTGAATTTATAGCAAAGCTACAGCAGGGTAAGATGCCACAAAAGGTGGATAATTATAATTTGGGAATAGATGGAATACTATTGCACAAGAACAAAATGTCCAGGACTTGAAACATATGATTTTGTATGAAATGCATAATGTCCCTTATGTAGGGCACCCTGGATATCAGAAAACCATGGAAGCGATCAAGAGCCATTACTTTTGGCCAGGTATGAAGAGAGAGATCGTTGAATACATCACTAGATGTATGGAATGCCAAGAAGCTAAAGTTGAGCATAGGCACCCAACAGGGTTGTTGCAACCTTTGCCCATTCCTGAATGGAAGTGGGAAGGGGTAACAATGGATTTTATTACAGGATTGCCCAGAACATGCAAGCTGCATGATTCGATCATGGTGGTGGTGGACAAGCTTACAAAAGTTGCCCATTTTATTCCATTGAAAACTACTCACAAGGCAACAGATGTTGCTGATATTTTCATGAAGGAAGTGGCACGATTACATGAATTCCTAAAACAATTGTCTCTGAAAGAGATCTGAAATTCACCTCGAATTTCTGGAAAGGATTGTTCAAAGGATTCAGAACGAATCTGAACTTTAGTACAACTTATCATCTTGAGTCTGATGGATAGACAGAGAGGGTGAACAGAGTGATAGAATACATACTGAGAATGTATGTGATGGACAAACCATCGAAATGGGAGGATTAGTTTCACTTGGTAGAATTCGCTTACAAAAATGGGTATCAGGCATCGTTGAAGATGATCCCATTTGAATCACTTTCTAGCAAAAGGTGCAATACTCCAGTGAGCTGGGATAATCCAGCTGATAGGACAATAGTTGGGCCAGAGTTTCTCAAGGAGATGGAGGACCAAATGATAAAAATTAAGAAGAATTTAAAATTTGCCCAAGACAGGTAGAAAAGTTATGCCGATAAGAACAAAACCCATAGAGATTTAAAAGTGGGTGATCATGTTTTCCTGAATGTGAAAGATAACAGGAGTTACCTGAAGTTGGGAAGCTGTGCCAAGTTGGCAGCCAGATTTTGTGGGCCATTTGAAATCCTAGAGAGGATTGGTCCAGTTACTTATATGATTGCATTGCCTTCATCTATGTCTGTTCATAATGTATTCCATGTATCATTGATAAAGAAATATATACCTGATGATAATCATGTTATTGATTGGAAAGTGATTCAGGTGGAGCAAGAAGGCGCTTTTCAAGTGCATCTGGTGTGCATTTTGGACCAAAAAATCAAGCAGATACACAATCAAGCCATAGGTATTGTAAAGGTACAATGGACCTGGTACGGTCCTGAGGATGCTACTTGGGAGCATGAGGATGCAATGCAGACAGAATACCCGCATATTTTTTAGGATTTTTGAAAATTTTGTTGTATATGGGTATATGATGCACTGAGGACAGTGCATAAATAAGGGGAAGAGATTTTAATATCCCTTGGCTGAACCCAATTGTAAATGTAATGTAAGTGTACTTAAGATGGTGAGTTGTTTTGAAATCATTTTGTAATGCACCTTTCATGGCATAGTGTGCGCATGCACTGCGCAGTAAAATGATGTAGTATGCACATACCCAGATACCACGCGCAGTAACTAAAGTGCGCGCAGTATGGAGATCAACGAGCCTTGTGTATAAGATATGCGTTATAGGCTGGTGAGCCAGTTATTATAAGTTGGGATGCTTATGTTTTGGAATTAGGCTAGAGCGCCTAGATGTTAAAGGCCAGTGTGCCTATTTTGTATATGTCTCATGATTAATATAAAATACATCGTTGCGCGTAGACTGACCATGATAAAAGATACGGGGGACTGAACTCCACCAGTTAGGGAAATGGAGGGCCAAACGTTAAGGGAAAGGGCTAAGCTAGAGAGGTTAAGCCAAAAAGGAATATTATATTAATACTTCTTCAAACATAAAGTATGGATAATTATTTTATCCTAAGTTCTAAAGTTGGGGACAAGTGGACCAAAGTAGCTTCCAACATGAAAAGTGTCAAGTTGGGGACATGCATACATATCGTGGGGACTTATCTCATTTTGACAGCTTCACCATCATTCTTACGATCATCTCTCCCATGATTCCTTCCATCATTCAATCATCCATTCAATGATTCCATGACCATTTCACTCACACAGTCGGTTATCCTATAGACATTCATTTCACTGTATTTGAGTCTATTTCCATAACCATTTCCTATTGGTGTACCTAGTTAGCTTGGGAGAGGGATTGAAGAAGTGGTTTGTCAGGCCCGTGGGAAATTGAAGAGGCAGGTTGTTAGGCCCGTGAGAAATTCTCTGAGTGAGAGAATTGCTGGGAATTGATTTCCTAAAGGTGCTAAACTGTAGCTACAATTCTCTAAGACTTCTTGTCTGGCCTGTTGTTGAATCCCTGGAAGGGAAGTGGGGCAGCCGAAGGACTGTTGAGTAGAGAAGGGGCACACTTCCTTGGGTGGGACAGGCATGTGGGGAATGAGAGGTTGTAGGTTGTTAGTTGAGTGAGCACCTGAGATGGAGTCTTTCCTATTGTCTATGAGCCTTTAGCCTGGTTAGGAATCCCTTTACCTGGGTGGAGTTTAGTCCCAACTAGGGGGTGACTTACTGTTGAGAGTGATGAATAGTGTAGTCTAAGGCTGGAAGGTTTGTGGACGATCTGTATGTAGTCGATGACAATATTTCCAAGATAAGTACCAATTGTATGATAAATTTATATGTTGCATTGTTATTTATGTGCTTATGTTACGGTTTATCATATTTGTGATTATAATTGTCTATATGTTTATGGGTATTTCCCTGTATATGTTGCATGTCTGTGTTTACTGTTATTTCAGTATGAAATCGTATATTTACAGAATGTAATTGTTTGTTTACGTTTATATGTAAAGCTTACACAAGCATGTTGTATGTATATGTTATAATTGCATGCAGTTTGAAGAGAAAATTTATGTGGCATAGCTCGGTTGAATATTGGGTATGTTACAGTATGTTCCGCAGTGAGAGAACAAAAGTGTTCCCTTGTGTAGCATGGCCCGGTCATGGGTCGTCGGGGATTTTACAATACTATATGTGCTATAAAAAACCGCGCAATCAAGAACCACACAATTCATTCTTTCATACTTCTACTGCATGTGTTGTTGCACTATGTCGCACTGTCATACTATTGCACCAACTTATGACCTTCTTTCTGCGACATCCAACACTTTTCTTAATCAGACACATTTCTTACTGCGTACACACAATATCATGGACATTTAATCTACGTCTTCACATGATACTGCGCACACATCAACTGCGTTGTTTCTGTAGAATCCACTGAGTCATGATGTTGCGCACACATCAACTATGTTGTTTTTGCAAAATCCATTGATTTTGACTCCATTGATTCATGATATTGTGCACACATCAACTATGATGTTTCTGCAGACTCCATTTAGTTTGAGATCAATGAAAACTATGCTAAACAACATCCTTCTGTTGTAGAGAGCTTGCAAAAGGTACAACTAGCCATTTCATCATTGACTCATAGCCTAGTGCAACATAATATCTTTATTGCACTATCTTGGTAGGAGGTTGTTGAAATTACTAAGACAACTGAGAGGGGGGGTGAATCATTTGTTACTGTTCTTAAACAATTTTAAGTCAATTAAACCATTTTTAATCTTTCTCCAACTGACCATCAATATTATACAACATATGAACAACATAAATAATGAGCATCAGTCACACATAAGATATACACAGAGACAAATTTTCACGAGGAAATCCATAAAGGGAGAAAACCTCTTCTTCTTCAAAATGATAGACAATATTTTAAGTTCTGTACATCATCTATAGTTGAGCACCAACTCAATGTGAGGCTACTACCTCTGTTTTACAAGCTCCAACTTGTTTGAGAGTACCAACTCTCTGGTTTCTCCAACACCCACTAGAAGGAAGCACCAACTCCTTGAGTGTTCCAGCAGCGACTGGATGGAAGCACCTACTTCCACTTATACAAGCACCAACTTGCATACAGAAAACTCTGTGTTTTCCCAAGAACCACCTTGCCACCCTATTTTCTAGCCACAATTAGATGGAAGATACAACTCCCAACATTCAAGCATCAACTTGAATATCAAAGGACCACAGTCCTCCCTAGCACCACCCTACCTCCTTGATTATAAATAAATGACTGAATAACCAACAATATAGATATATCATTTATTACCACTTCTGCACAGTTCTGCAATTCCTTTTGCTCTATTCATACTTGGCTTGACTTGTTGTCTCTTTATTTCTGTTCTTTCTCTGTCCTTCTCATGCTTCTTTGATATGTGCACATTCTGCTCTCTTCACCTTTTCTATTCTGTTTAGCTTCTGTTCCTTATCTCTGAGCTTTCTTCACACTGCGCATACTGTAATTTTACCTTTCTACAGTTCAACTAATTTTTTAGTCAGAACAACCAGCCTTACACAATCGCTGCATCTCTCCTTTTATACACACCAGCCTCAACAGTTCCACCTCGAATCTCCTTGGGCAAATAAAAAAAACGTCTCAGCAACTGAATCGCCAATCGATCAATAACCATGATTCGATTTTCTGCTAACTGAATCGTAATTGAACAGTTAATCGTAAAGATCAACAATATCCCTTTGATCATATTTTGAATTAACAAGCACCATTGGATTAAATCTGCAAGGTCTTGCATTTATCCCATATGCCCACTGGTTGTGACCACGGGCCTGATCAAAATGCGTTTCACATTTCGCATTTCGGCAATCCTGTGTCGAAGGGTATCGACACTCCAAATTACGATCCCCGAAATGGAGCTTAGCTTCATGATAGCTCCTCCCTCTCATATGACCATCGGCGGTGACCATAGCCTACGCCAAAATGCATTTCGCAAATTCGCATATCGGTGTTCTTGTGATGAAAGGTATCGACACTCCATGTCTCAAACTCCAAAATGGAGCGAGGCTTCTCTATCTCTTCTCTCCAACTCTAGATGATGTGACCACGAGATAAGACCACTGGCTAGTCCTTTGAGCGCTTATTTCTTCAGATCAATGGTCCAAAACTTTGATGATTCGACGGTCCTGATCTTTTCATGATTTCGCATATCGCGAGTTCGAAGTGTAAGAGCACCTCATTCCTTTGACTTTCCAGTCAGTGAAAACCTGATCTATTGTCACGTGTCTTCCGAATCTAACAAATGATATTATATCACGATTTCACAACTTCACGGGCCTTCATCGTGCCTGATCAACGGTCCACGATCTCCCTTTGATCAACGACTCAGATTAAATCATGGTTTCTCATTTCGTGATTTCAAAGGATAGAGCACCTCCTTTCTTTGAATTTCCAGTCGGCAAAATGCCAATCACTCACCATGTGTCCTACTTGAAGATGGACGGTCCTCCTACTTTCAGGATTTTGTAGGCCCGCTTCATCTTGTACGTAAAGATCGTGCTCCTTCTTATGGATCCAACAATGGTCGATCTTCGAGCTCATATCTAATGCTTGATATATATTCTCTTCTACTGCTTGTTACTCCTATTTGAATTCAGATCTGATGGTCATCAGGGATTCTGAATGAGATCCAACGACCATCGTTTCTCTTCATAGTTGATCTTGCCATTGCCATACTATCATCGCTCTACTGATCATGCTGATCTTTGCCATCAATGACAAACACACATACTCTTCCTTTGTCTGAGAACATGCCAACAATGTCCCCCTTGAAGAACATCCAACTTGACCATCCTTGTAATTACCACACCAACCCCTTGAAGAACATCCAACTTCTTTACCATCCTTTCTCCCCCTTTGACATTAATGTCAAAGAAGAAACATGCTCCCCCTGAGTTGTTGCAGTACATGTCAAGGGTATCAAATATTCAACCAACACAAACTCCCCCTGACAAGATGGACCCTCTTAGTTTGATAGTGAGATCATGCCCAACTTTTGGCGAAGATATCCAAAAGGTGTCACTGCTAAGGATTTAGTAAATATATTAGTTATCTATTCTGTGGAAGGTATATAATTCACCTGAACAATTATGTTTGTAACTTGTTCTCTAAGAAAATGGTATTTTATTGGTATGTGCTTAGATTTTGAATTAAGTACAGGATTCTTAGAGAGACTGATGGCACTGGTGTTATCACAATGAAGTGAAATGGGATCAATGTAAGTTATCTTCAAATCTGCAAGAGTTTGTATCATCCATAAAATTTGTGTGCAACAAATAGCCATAGCAATGTATTCTGCCTCTGTAGTTGATAATGAAATGGATCCTTTCTTTTTACTAAGCCATGCTACTAATGAGTTACCTAGGAAGAATGCTCCTCCACTGGTGATTTTTCTCTCATCAACACAGTTTGCCCAATCAACATCTGAATAAGAAGTTAATTGAAAGTTTTGATTTTTTTGATACCACAGACCGTAATCCATTGTGCCCTTCAAGTACTTGAATATTCTTGTTACCGCTACTAGATGACTTTTTTTAGGAGCAGACTGATAGCGACATACCATTCCAACATCTTGCATTATATCAAGACGGGAAGTTGTGATGTACAGAAGACTGCCTATCATTGATCGATATGTCCTTTGATCAACATCGGGTGAAATATCATCTTTACTGAGCTTGCAACCAACCACCATAGGTGTACTAACAGGAGAAGAATCTTCCATCTCAAATTTCTTCAACATCTCTTTCAAATATTTTTCTTGTGAGATAAATATTCCTACAGAACTCTGTTTAACTTGTAAGCCAAGAAAGTATGATAGTTCTCCTATCATGGACACCTCAAATTCTATTTTCATAGAGTTAGAAAACCACTAGACAGAGGGTTCATTAGTATAGCCAAAAATAATATCATCTACATAAACCAAAACAACTAGTAAATTATCACCTTCAGACTTAATGTCGAGATTGTTGTCAACAATACCTTTCTTGAATCCCTTTTCTTGTAAGAATTTGCCCAGTCTATAATACCAAGCTCGTGGTGCTTGTTTCAGTCCATATAGAGCCTTCTTCATCTTACAAACATAGTTAGGAATATCTGTCAATGTGAATCCTTTAGGTTGCTCCATATATACTTCTTCCTCTAGATCTCCATTAAGAAATGTTGACTTAACATCCATCTGACACACTTTAAAGTTCTTATGACATGAATATGCAAGAAACATTCTGATAGCTTCCAATCTTTCCACTGGTGAAAATGTTTCATCAAAATCATGACCTTCAACTTGTGCATACCCTTTACAGACCAATCTGTCTTTATTTCTAAAAACTTGTCCTTTTTCATTCATTTTATTTTTGAACACCCATTTGGAACCTATTACATTCTTGTCTTCAGGTCTAGGAAGCTCCCAAGTATTTTTCTTCTCAATCTAGTCAAGCTCTTCATTCATAGCTCTAATCCAATCATCATGTTGGCTAGCTTCATCAAAAAACTTTGGTTCAGTCATAGATAAAAAGGCAACATGAGATTGTTCTGAGTCTTTAATCAATTTCCTTATTGTCTAAACTCTTTTATTTATATCTCCAATTATCTGATTTCCAGGATGATTCTTTCTAACAATTCTGAGAGGTGATTTTTCTTCTTTTTGCCTATTTGTGTCAGCTGGAGTATTAGTATCTTCATTTGATTCATATTCTTCTCTTTCTGATCCTTGGACATGTTCATCTTCGTTTTCAATTATATGTTATGTGCTTGGTTCAACACTGCTTACATTTCGTACCAGGATTTCTTCATCCACTTTTATGTCGATACAATAAACAAATTTATGAAGCCTCTTATTGTAGCATATGTAACCTTTACTGCTTGTAGCATACCCTAAGAATATACCTTCATCAGCCCTGTCATCATATTTGCCAATATTTTCATCATTATTCTTGATATAACATTTACTCCCAAAGACTTTAAAATGTTTGATTGAAGCAGGTCTTCCAAACCATAATTCATAAGGAGTCTTGTCACTGTCTGGCCTGAGATGAGATTTGTTCAGGATATGAATAGATGTATGTATTGCTTCCACCCAATATGTTTGAGGTATATTCCTTTCATTCATCATTGATCTTGCCATTTGTTGTACTGATCTATTCTACCTCTCAACAACTCCATTTTGTTGTGGAGTCCTTGAAATTGTGTAGTCTCTTTTGATTCCATGTTTATCACAGAACTCTTTGAAGTTCCATGAGTTAAATTGTCCTCCTCTATTAGACCTCACTGCCTTCAATCTTCTTCCTGTTTGATTCTCAGTTAGAGACTTAAACACTTTGAATTTTTTAAATGCTTCATATTTTTCCTTCAAAAAGGCAACCCATGTTAGTCTAGAATAATCATCAATAATCAACATAAAATAGTTTTCTTTTCCTGTACCTTATTTTCTTGATGGTCCACATAAATCCATATGTACTAACTAGAGAGGTTTTTCTGTTGAAGGAAAGGTTTTAGATTTGAACTGTGTCTGAGTAATATTTCCTATCTGGCATGGTTTACAAACAGAATCATATGGCTTTGATATATTTGGAAGATCCTTTAATGCCCCACTGTTTCTGATCTTGATTATATGATCAAAATTTAAGTGTCCAAGTCTCCTATGCCATAGACAACTTTCATCATATTTTCTTAAGTGGCATTCTTATTTTTCTTCTTTTAACACATATACATTGTTTTTTGTTCTTATTCCTTTTGTAACCAACTATTTTGAATTCACAGACTTTATTTTACAATCTTTAGAAGTAAAAACCACTTCACATCCTCGATCACAGACTTGACTGACACTAAGCAAATTATGTTTCAGACCATCTACAAATAACACATCTTGAGATTTTCCTTTTCCATTACTCAGACTTACCATTCCTTTACCTTTTATTTTTCCTGGTGCATCGTTTCCAAAAATTGCATTTCCTTATTTGTTTTCACTTAGAGTTAGAAACTTACTTTTGTCTCCAGTCATATGTTTGGAACATCCACTATCAATATACCAGGGATTCTTTTGCTTTTGGGATGATAACACTAGTCCACACTTGTCATCTTCTTTCTTCTTCCAAACCTTGAAATTTTCAGCAGTGGACTTCAAATCTGGTTTATAATTTCTTAAGCGACAATCTGTGGCTTTATTTCCATATTTATGACAGACATAACATTCAGGTTCACTAAATAACATACTATAATGATTTTTATTCTCATAAATGTTATTATGTTTGTTTCCTAGTTGTCTTAATCTTTGTTGTGGTAGATAATTATTCCTTGAATAACTTGTTTGCTCATATCTACATCTTAAAGAACAAGTTAGAGCTTTGTGACCAAAGTTAGAACAAAAAAAACAATATCCATAGAAAATACTTTTGTACTTGGGAAAAGACTATCTTCTCTGAGTGGATCGATTTCTTTCATGCTGATAGTTTCTTTGATCAGTTCTGGTACCTTTTCCTTCATTCCTTCTTGGTGGTTGATTTTCTTTCTTTGTTTTTGCAGAATGGTTGTTGTCAATGATTCTAGATTTAACAAACTTGATGTGTTCCATATTACTTGGATGATCACTACTTGATTCTTCTTCATACCCCAAGCCAGCTTTCAACTTTGGATTCCTTTGTTGATTCAGAATGGAAGTTAGTTCTTCTGAGGCTTTAATACTTGGTAGGTTTTGGTGATATAATACCTTAAACTTCTCCATTTCCTTTATGGATTTTACTATCTCTTCTTCTAAGGCTTCACACCTCGCTTTCTTCTTTGACAACTGTTGTTTCAGTATGTCTTCTATTTTCTTTGCCTCTTCTAACTCCACTTTTAGTAGAGAAAAATTTTCATCAGGTTTTTCAACATTCATTTTAAATTGCATCAACTGTTTTTATTTTCTCTTCTTACATCTGAGTCTGTCAATCTCTTCCAAAGCACTGATTAATTCACATTCCATATCCACCAAAACTTCTTCATTATCCATTTCACCTCATGTTTGTTCATCATCAAGATCTCCCATAGCCATAGGAATAAAATCATTCACTTTGTCTTCACATGATGAATCACTATCTATGTCTTCTGAGGAGTTTTCATTGTTTGCACACAAACTTTTCTTTTTACTATATTTCTTTAATTTGTAATTATTTTCATCATCATAGTTCTGGTCCTTTTCTGGTGGGAACACTTATATGCAAAGTGACCTATCTTACCACAGTTAAATCATTTGAAGGGAAGCTTGCCTTGATATTTTCTTGATCCTTTCTTTAACCTTCTCACAAATTTTTCCTCAATATCATCTAAATCTGAATCAATATTGTTGTCTTCTTTAAAAGATGCTTCTCTAGTAATGGATTTATCTTTGTTGATTCTCATTTCATATGCAGTTATTGTTCCTAGGAGTTGATCATTGGACAAGGTCTTAAGATCATTTAGTTCTTCTATTGCAGAGACTTTTGGATTAAATTTATCAGGCAAAGATCTTAAAATCTTCTGAACCAAAAATGATTCTTCAATCTTCTCACCAAGACCCTTCATGGCATTCACAAGTTCTTTAACTCTTAAAAAATACTTGCTAACTATTTCATATTCATTCATCTTTAGTTGTTCAAACTTCAATCTATATGTTTGAAGTTTGACATCTTTTTCTATCTCATTTCCTTCATAGCTGCTAACAAGTTTATCCCACATAGCTTTAGCATTTTCAAGATGCATCACCTTTACAAACTTAGCTTCATCAAGTCCATTCAAGATAGCATTCATTCCCTTAGCATTGAAGCTAAAATCTAACTTATCATCCTTGGAGGCTAGCACAACAGGCTTTGTATATCCAATCTCTACTATGTCCCAAACATCAGCACCTGAGGCCATTAAGTATGTTCTCATTCTAACCTTCCAGAAGGAATTTTTTTTTCCATCAAACAGAGGAGGCTTAGTGGTTGAAGTCCCTTCATGAATTGTCATGTTTAAGCTTACAGATCTACCTTTGTATAAAAGGAACCTGCTCGGATACCAATTGTTGAAATTACTAAGACAACTGAGAGGGGGGGTGAATTAGTTATTACTGTTCTTAAACAATTTTAAGTCAATTAAACCATTTTTAATCTTTCTCCAACTGACCATCAATATTATACAACAGATGAACAACATAAATAATGAGCATCAGTCACACATAAGATATACACAGAGACAAATTTTCACGAGGAAAACCATAAAGGGAGAAAACCTCTTCTTCTTCGAAATGATAGGAAATCTTTTAAGTTTTGTACATCATCTATAGTTGAGAACCAACTCAATGTGAGGCTACTACCTCTGTTTTACAAGATCCAACTTGTTTGAGAGCACCAACTCTCTGGTTTCTCTAGCACCCACTAGAAGGAAGCACCAACTTCCTAAGTTTTCCAGCACCGACTGGATGGAAGCACCTACTTCCACTTATACAAGCACCAACTTGCATACATAAAACTCTTTGTTTTCCCAAGCACCACCTTGCCACCCTATTTTCTAGCCACAACTAGATGGAAGCTACAACTCCCAATATTCAAGCATCAACTTGAATATCAGAGGACCACAGTCCTCCCTAGCACCACCCTACCTCCCTGATTATAAATAAATGACTATATAACCAACAATACAGATATATCAATTCTTACCACTTCTTCACTGTTATGCAATTCCTTCTTCTCTGTTCATACTTGGCTTGACTTGCTGTCTCTTTCTTTTTATTCTTTCTCTATCCTTCTCATGCTTCTTTGATATGTGCACATTCTTCTCTCTTCACATTTTCTGTTCTGTTAAGCTTCTATTCCTTATCTCTGAGCTTTCTTCACACTGTGCATACTATAATTTTACCTTTCTATAATTCAACTCATTTTTCAGTCAGAACAACCAGCCTTACACAGTCACTGCATATCTCCTTTTATACACACCAGCCTCATTAGTTCCACCTCTAATCTCCTTGGGCAAAGACAAAAAATGTCTCAGCAACTGAATCGCCAACCGATCAAGAACCATGATTCGATTTTCTGCTAACAGAATCGTAACTGAATAATTAATTGTAAAGGTCAGCAGTAGCCCTTCGATCATATTTTGAATTAACAAGAACCGTTGGATTAAATCCGCAAGGTCTTGCATTTATCCCATATGCCCACTGGCTGTGACCACGGGCCTAATCAAAATGTGTTTCACATTTCGCATTTCGGCAATCCTATGTCGAAGGGTCTTTACACTCCAAGTTACGATCCCCGAAATGGAGCTTAGCTTCATGCTATCTCCTCCCTCTCATATGACCATCAACGGTGACCACAGCCTATGTCAAAAGGCATTTCGCAAATTCACATATCTGTGTTCCTTTGATGAAAGGTCTCAACACTCCATGTCACAAACTCCGAAATGGAGCTAGGCTACTCTATCTCTTCTCTCCAACTCTCAACGATGTAACCATGAGATAAGACCACTGGCTAGTCCTTTGAGCACTTCTTTCTTCAAATCAACGGTCCAGGAATTTGATGATTCGACGGTCCAGATATTTTCATGATTTCTCATATCGCGAGTTCGAATTGTAAGAGCACCTCCTTCCTTTGACTTTCCAGTCAGTGAAATGCGGATCTATCGTCACGTGTCTTCTGGATCTAATGACTGAGATTATATCACGATTTTGCAACTTCATGGGCCTTCGTCATGCCTGATCAATGGTCCACAATCTCCCTTTGATCAACGACTTAGATTAAATCATGGTTTCACATTTCACGATTTCAAAGGATAGAGAACCTCCTTTCTTTGAATTTCCAGTCAACGAAATTCCAATCGCTTGCCATGTGTCCTACTTGAAGATGGATGGTCCTCCTGCTTTCGGTATTTTGTAGGCCCGCTTCATCTTGTACGTAAATATCGTGCTCCTTCTTATGGATCCAACGACGATCGATCTTCGAGCTCAGATATAATGCCTGAGATCTGTTCTCTTCTACTACGCATTACTCCTATTTGAATTCAGATCTGACGGTCATCGGGGATTCTGAATGAGATCCAACGACCACTCTTTCTCTTCATAGTTGATCTTTCCATTTCCATACTATCATCGCTCTATTGATCGTGCTGATATTTTCCATCAATGACAAACACGCATACTCTGCCTCTGTCTAAGAACATGCCAACAGAGGTGCCTCCCAGTGACATTAATATAGGGGTTGGATCTTCAACATACATAAGAGAGTACAGTGAGGAGAGGGCACATGGACATAGTAGCCATCCATTTGAACCTCACAGATGCTTGATCTGCGGGTAGACATGTTATGGGCCTATAGAGCCCAGTTGACAACATATCTCTATGGAGGAGGTTAGTATCTTAACCATCTCTATGTTCTTCATCGTTATATATTTATTTTGTATTTATTGTATTTATATAAATATTTTAATGTATGTTGTTTTGTAGTTGTTAAGTCTGAGCAATAGACACTTTATTTCGATGGATGAATCAGTGCCTAGCCCCACCATTGATGCAACAATAGAGGCAACTTGTTCATTGGGTGCACCCCAAATACAGGTATGTGTCACATTTTATAAATTCACCATGGTCACTTCTTTATTTCATGGCATCCTCAAATTTTTAATGTTCTCGTGTTTCTACAGGATTTGGGACTAGGCGATTCCTGGGAATTCCATATGGGATGGAGAATTCACCTGCGTCATAGGTATCATTGTAGAGTTAAATATTGTATAATTATCAAATTGTTTGTGTTTATGTTTTTGAGTTTTACTATTTGTTACTAATAGTTAAATTTTATTAATATGTATGCAAGTTGCAGATATATTTCATAGCTATAGTATTATTGCACTCCCTTGGAACTTGGGTGTTGCTTTTGGGTTACCTTTGTCCAGGCCTAGGGAGTTGCAATCACTTGTACAACTTGTGAGGGTCCATCATAGCCCACCCTCAATACTAGTCATATTTCATGCATCCTAAGTGCATTCACATGCAGGGAACCCATACGCACCACCTGTATTCCAACCCCCCCCCCCACCATTTCCATCGACCCCATTGACTGAGATTGACATAGTATGGGTTTTCTCGAAGTAGGTTGTAAAACCTAGTGATCCATATTCTAGTGAATCTCCATCGAGGCCTGCGATAGTCACGGTGAGATAATGCATTGATGATAATTTTTTATGTTTCATGAATTTGATTTTATGCATATTTGTTTAATTTTCTTGACTTGATCCTTGTAACTAATGCAGGGTGGCATCGCAAAGAGATTGGGGTCATGGAGGAGGGTAACACCCTCACTAATGGCAACAACATATGAGGTGAGTTGTCTTAGGTTAAATTACAAAGTATCATTTTGTATGTTTATTAATTCATTGAGGAAAAAAACTTATAACACTATTTATTCTTTGTGAAGTCTCCAAATCATCAAAGCACGCCCAAGCCTAGAACCTCTCAAGGTGCTTCCTCGAGCAAGAGAAGAAATATAGATCTCCAAGATGCTCCTGAGGGTGGGGAGGGTGGCAGTGGTCAATGATTGACCAACTACTTCCATTTTGTATCTAGGCCACCATATGGATGGTTTTTTTATGTTAGGGAACTTGTTGTCGCTTTGTATATTGGGCATGAGTTTCCATTTTGTAAAAAATGGACAATTTAGATGATGTTGAATATATATATATATATACATTTCATGGAACATTTTTTATGAATCTCAATGTTTCTGCATTTTATGTTGATGAATATATGAATTTCAAAGTGTATGAATTTTGTGTGTATTAATCCCTTGATTTTTTCTAAAGTTATTATAAATAATTGCATTACACATTAAGGAATATCTTAAGGTGGAAAATATTGCTAAGTGTTAAATCCATAAGAAATTAATGGTTCTCAAGTAGCATTGCTTGCTAATCAACCATGTGTCTCTACATTATCGTTAGATCATTCCTTCTGAATTACTTTCATGAATGTTTTGGATATCCATATTCTAACTCACAACCAACAATATGGACTATATTTTGAATTATATCCATCTAAATCTAATGACAATCCACACTCAAATAGTGGTCACTTGAAAATATTGTGACCTAAAAAATGGCATATTACAATAATTTATTATAGAAATAAATTTTCTCATTTATGTTCTACATAATTGTAAATCACTTAACAATATCAACTCAATGTTATGTCAAATTAACCTCCATAAATAGTACTAGAATTACTCAATTACGAAGATGACATGATCTAAAATTCAATTATGTAAGTACAAAACATTTGGACAACCCAAACACTTCATATATATTTAGAATATGAAGTACATGAACCTACCAATATCTTATAAGGGGTTGTTAGAAGTCGGGATCTTCAAACCCTAGCGATGGAAACCATAAGATAACATTAGCCAACAACTCACTCCATTAGAGGTCATAAGCAAGGTAGCATACAATATGGTAAGTCCTTTTCAGAACCTACATTTGTATCTCACCCTCTATCTTCTTGATAACAAGCACATTAGGTAGCACTAGGGTTTTCAAATACCACAAAACCCTAACTTCTTCTCTTACCAGAGCTACATGATAAATTTCTTTCTTTTCTCCTCTAGGTATAAGTCTTAGTATTCCTAGTCTCCTTAGGACAAAACCTTGACCCTAGTCTTCCATTGACATTCCTTTGAGAATCCTAGTTGTTAGTTTTTTAGTTTATTCAATCTATAATTTGACCATTTTATAGGGCACACACATTATTCCCCTCTTTCTATGCATGACATATGTGGAGATAAATATATGCACTATTAATTACCAACACTAAATTTTCAACCAAGGAGTCATAGAGTTAGAGGTGCAAGCACAAGAAATGCAGGATTGGATCCTAGTCTAGCCTAATGTCAGCAAACAACACTTTAATGCAATAAATGAAACAAACAATGAATTCAATCGACAGGAAATAAAATAACACCTTAGGTTGAAACGCATTACGAGAAGGTCATATATCACAAGTTAGGCCTTTAATATTCCTTTGGTGATTGGATATGTTGGAATCAAAAGTCACTCCTGGATTGCAGCAGGAGCAGAGCCCAACGCCCATTAGTTTAAATGTCATGATTTGTTGATAAAGGGTGATGAATGGGAGTAAACTCAGAACAATATCGTTCTAACTCAAAAAACTGGGTTGGAACAACTAAGACAGGTGAGGTCTTGATCTAACTTAAGCTAGTGATTTTGCATAGTAGTGAGTGAGTGTAGGGAAAAACAAAGGAAATAAAGTCTTCTCTATACATCCGGTCTTCCAACAACCTTTAAAAAGGGGGGAAAAGTCATAGATATGAGATCATCTCATATCTGAGAAACTTCAAGAAAAATTAAGATGCTGCACAACTAATATAATCAAACATACATTATATAGTCATTACAACACCTGACTGGATCATCCATGCTCGGGCTCTTAAGTTTCAGAGGAAAAAAGGAGAAGAAGGTGCTAGCTTCCATTAAACAAGAAGTCTCAAATATCAATCTATAACCAGAGAACTAGAGGCCTCGTTAAAGCTTTATAGTTGGGAGCTCTGCTCTACCATCCATCCCTACAAAAATACAAAAGTTGAGTATATATACTCATAGCAACTCACCACCTTGGCAGCAGGAGGGTAGCTGAAACATTAAAATAAAAGCGAGTGTGTGCAGGCTCCTCTGGTCAGATGAGGACATCAGATCGGCATGGCTTCTTAGGAAAACCTGCACATAGGACGATCTTGGGCAGACTTCCTACCAGAAATTCCATGCCTTACATTTAAGGAGTGAGGCAAGGTTTCAACCACCTACTCAATATTCATTAACTGCATCTTCCATGGAGGGTGGTCGAGACTGAATACATAAAGAGTGACCACGTGTCGATTTTCCAAATCTTGGAGGCCAACCTTCATTTCTTCAGGTTTCACTCTCAACGTAACCATAGGGCCATGCAACTGTCTCCTGGAAGGATTTTACATTTTTCGTTTCGGGTTTCGGCGATTCCCGATGCAGTGGAGGAGCGACCCCTTGTCTTTCAAAGTACCAGTAGCCGGAATGCCGAAACGGCTCCTAGGGGGCTTTTACATTTCGCATTTTGGGTTTTGGCGATTCCCGATGCAGTGGAGGAGCGACCCCTTGTCTTTCAAAGTCCCAGTAGCCGGAATGCCAAAACGGCTCCAAGGGGGATTTTACATTTCGAATTTTGGGTTTTGATGATTCTCGATGTAGTGGAGGACTGACCCCTTGTCTTTCAAAGTCTCAGTAGCCGAAATGATGAAATGACTCTTGGGGGGCTTTTACATTTCACATTTCAAGTTTCGGCGATTCCTGATGCAGTGGAGGAGCGACCCCTTGTGTTTCAAAGTCCCGGTAACCAGAATGTCGAAACGGCTCCTGGGGGGATTTTACATTTCGCATTTTGGGTTTTGGCGATTCCCGATGCAGTGGAGGAGCGACCCCTTGTCTTTCAAAGTCCCGGTAGTCGAAATCGTGACTGAGCCTGATGAGGCGCCATGTGTCCCGACTGGATCGAATGACCACAATCACTTCATGACTGTAGCCATAATATATGAGCCCATGTGCTAAACCCCATGCAAATTTGCGACCCAAGCTTACCCGATGATCGTCGATCTGCTCCATCTATGGATCGTTTCCGTTGAAAAAAAAATGCCCGCTCGCTTGATTTTAAGCCCGAAATGGTCTTCTTTCGTGTGCTACGCTCAGCGCTCATGACTGTGGCCTTTGAATAAAAAACATTTTATGGGTTTTTAAACCCCATTTCTATGCATTTACACCAAGGGCCTGAAATCAGAGAGAAACACCCCCCTCGCAATAATTGGCACTAACATTAGGCTCCATGGGGGATAGAGTCATCCCTGCGATGCTCTAAGAACTCCTTTTGCAGTTCCAATTGCTTTATGTTGGGCTATGGAGTTGAGCTCAAAACACCCTGCTTAAAAATACATGTCGATAAGTGAAAATAAAAGATAAACACACATGCTACAAGGAGCTTATTTATGTACGATCCTAAACTAATAAATTCCTTTACATGGGGCTAGGTGAAAGCAAACTTCCACCATAGCCAATCAAGCAACTTCCTGAATATAATCTCCTTCCTTCTGTCGATGATCACAAACAGATGGTGTAATCGTGACAGTAGAATGGTTACGCTCTTCAACTCCTCCTTACAGGTTGAAGTCGAGATGAAATAAGGTGGCTCCAAATTGTGAAGGAAATACAACTCCATGTATTCCTTCATAGGCTCATAAGACCAGTGGAAAACTCCAGAAAATGGGCGATAGGTAGCCTCCTTTGCTACACAGTTGTTCATGTGTGGCTGAATATCTATGGTAAGCACAAGTGGGTGGATAACTGACGTAGGCTGACTGATCTCAGACGGTTGCTACTCGTTGACTGGCTCTGCGCATTCTGTAAACTGCATCTTTGACTCCTCCTCCTCTTCTCCATGGCTCTCCCAAGGATCAGATTCATAATCATCATAAATAGGGACCATGGGAAAGCTCTGCTTGTTTTCATGTCGGTCAGCGTCTTCATAGTGATCAAATGTAGAATAAGCTTGTTACTGATCATCACTATAATATTCACCAAAAAAGGGTTTCCCTTCATTTCTATGATCAGCCTCCAGAATAGTGATCCCATCGAGAATATAACTGTCAAAAATATCCATTTCAGGGACAGCGGTAACTGTTGCTTCTGGTTGTTCATACATAAGATTTTTCTCTTTAATCCTAGGTAAAAATCTATCACGGGCATCCTCTTGAAGGAAAAGAGAAGAATCCTCTTCCACAACCATCTCTTCTTTAAAAACTGGAAGGTCTTTGTCATCATAAGCTGGGCTGCTAGGAACATCTTCTTCAACCCTATATTCAGGAGATCCATCTACTATAGACAACATCTGCTCTATAAACTCAGAACTCTCACAAGAGGCATTTTGATCTTTATGAACATATAAAGGAACAAATGTATCTGAAATGATGTCAGATGCTTCTGTGCTAGGGATAACATAATTAATATCATCCAATGCCTCTAGATTTTCATAGAAAATTCTTTCCTCCACAGTAAAAGCTTCATCAAAAACATGGTCTTCAGAGCCGACAAAGGCTTTATGAAGCAAAGAAAACTCATCACAACAATTTTCATACAAACACTCAGCTGGGAAGTAATCTTTACAAAATGAATTGAAAGCTGTATGAAAACCTGTTAATGAGTGGATGCATGCAGTGGGAAGAGATCGACACCAATCAAGAGAAACTCCCTTTAATGAATACTTAAAAAGATTAATCTGGACATCTTCATGCATGATATTAAGTCGATGAATAACCTCATGAAATTCCAGTAAATGCTCAGCTGGTACCTCCGAAATTTTTTCTTGAAATTCAGGGAGGATATATTCCCATTCATCTCTATCTGGCAATGGATTAGGAAAACCAACTATCTGGGAAAAGTCACAGAAAGACAACCTTTGAGCTAAGATATTTTCCATATCAAATTAGTGGAGTCGTCGACCGATCCTCAGATCATGGAGTTGCTAGGTGAAATATGTGCAACTTTGAATGTGTCTGGTCTTTGTTTACCATCAGAGGCCAGATCCTAATGTTGTGTCCTCCCAGGAAACTTCTCAAGCTGAGAAAGTAGTTGCTTAAACCTTCTCAAAAAATCTCCTCTGGGTCAACTTTCAGGTGTGCTAAAAGTAGCCACAGTTGAAACAGTGAAGTGGAAATAGTGGAGTCACCACAGTGGAGTCGCCAGGTGCACAGTAGCAATCTTCAAGGGCTCTGATGCCTGATGCACCTTCAGAATCAGAGACTCAATGTCGTTCAATCCCGGGGAAAATCTTCAACTTCGTCCCTGGCAACGGCGCCATAAATGTTGGCGTCAGAAGTCACTCTTGGATTGCAGCAGGAGCAGAGCCCAACGCCCATCAGTTTAAATGTCAGGATTTGTTGATAAAGGGTGATGAATGGGAGTAAACTCAGAACAATATCGTTCTAACTCGGAAAACTGGGTTGGAACAACTAAGACAGGTGAGGTCTTGATATAACTTAAGACAGTGATTTTGCATAGTAGTGAGTGAGTGTAGGGAAAAACAAAGGAAATAAAGTCTTCTCTAGACATCCAATCTTCCAATATCCTTTAAAAAGGGGGGGAAAGTCACAGATATGATATCGTCTCAGATCTGAGAAACTTCAAGAAAAATTAAGATGCTGCAAAACTAATATAATCAAACATACATTATATAGTCATTACAACACCTGACTGGATCATCCATGCTCGGGCTCTTAAGATTCAGAGGAAAAAAGGAGAAGAAGGTGCTGGCTTCCATTAAACAAGAAGTCTCAAATATCAATATATAACTAGGGAACCAGAGGCCTCGTTAAATATTTACAGTCGGGAGCTCTGCTCTACCATCCATCCCTACAAAAATACAAAAGATGAGTATATATACTCAGAGAAACTCACCACCTTGGAAGCAGAAGGGTAGCTGAAACATTAAAATCCAACCTAGCGTGTGCAGGTTCCTCTGGTTAGACGAGGACATCAGATCATCATGGCTTCTTAGGAAAACCTACACATAGGATGATCTTGGGCAGACTGCCTACCATAACTTCCATGCCTTACATTTAAGGAGTGAGGCAAGGTTTCAACTACCTGCTCAATATTCATTAACTGCTTCTTCCATGGAGGGCGGCCAAGACTGAATACATAAAGAGTGACCACGTGTCGGTTTTCCAAAGCTTGGAGCCCAGCCTTCATTTCTTCAGGTTTCACTCTCAACGTAACCATAGGGCCATGCAATTGTCTCCTGGGGGGATTTTACATTTTGTGTTTTGGGTTTCGGTGATTCTCGATGCAGTGGAGGAGCGACCCCATTGTCTTTCAAAGTCCCGATAGTCGGAATGCCGAAACGGCTCCTGGGGGGATTTTACATTTCACATTTCGGGTTTCGATGATTCCTGATGAAGTGGAGGAGCGACCCCTTGTATTTCAAAGTCCCGGTAGCCGGAATGCCGAAACGACTCCTGAGGGGCTTTTACATTTCGCATTTCAGGTTTCGTTGATTCCCAATACAATGGAGAAGTGACCCCTTGTATTTCAAAGTCCCGGTAGTTGAAATGCCGAAACGGCTCCTGGGGGGATTTTACATTTCACATTTCGAGTTTCGGCGATTCCCGATGAAGTGGAGGAGAGACCCCTTGTCTTTCAAAGTCCCAGTAGCCAGAATGTCGAAACGGCTCCTGGGGGGCTTTTACATTTCGCATTTTGGGTTTCGGTGATTCCCGATGCAGTGGAGGAGTGACCCCTTGTCTTTCAAAGTCCCAGTAGCTGAAATCAGGACCAAGCCTGATCAGGCGCCATGTGTCCTGACTGGATTAGACGACCACGATTATTTCGTGGCTGTGGCCATAAGAGATGAGCCCATGCACTAAACCCCGTGCAACTCTGCAACTCAAGCTTACCCGATGACCGTCGATCTGCTCCATCTATGGATTGTTTCCGTTGAAAACAAAATGCCCGCTCACTTGATTTTAAGCCTGAAATGGACTTCTTTTGTGTGCTGCGTTCGGAACTCATGACTGGAGCCTTTGAATAAAACGCATTTGATGGGTTTTTAAACCCCATTTCTATGCATTTACACCAAGGGTCTGAAATCGGAGAGAAACACCCCCCTCGCAATAATTGGCACTAACAAGATCTATGAAACATTAAAGTGAAAGAAACCAAAAGAGAGAAAATGAAATGAAAGCCAAGTGTAAGAAATGAAAGGAACTGCGGAAAGGCAAGTTAAAACAAACTAGTTAAAGGGAAAAACGATCAAACAAATAGGAAATGAAATCTAAATCCAAACCATGCAAATGAAATGAAATGTGAATGTAAGAAATTAACCTAAAACATACCAAGCAAGCCACTCAAACTATAGGAAATATAAAGAGGCAAGATGAATTCAAGAGAAATCAATCAAACTAGAATCAAACAATATATGCAATCTAAAATCAATATATTTACACAATCAAGTGCACCAATCACAATGAGAAAGCATGGAAAGCAATGAAAATGAATGAGAAAGAATGACAATGCAGAAATATTATGGTGGAAATAATTGGAATGCTTATGCAATGGAAAGGAATACCAACTCTGTAAAAGAAGCTAAAAATGGCATGCTTATTAAAAATGTTGAGTCATATATAAAATCAAAAGAGGAAAAGAAGGATAGGTACTCTCAACAAACTGGGAGATTCAATGTAAAGAACAATAATCAAAGAGTAATTGAGAAGAATATGGACTTCTGAAATTGACGAAAGATCTATATTTAAAGCACAGTCAATTAAAAAAAGTTATTGTGTTGAATAAGTTGAGAGCAGGGTGAGTTCCTTGTGTGAACAATCAATAAAGTTGTGTAATTTAATGTGCATTCATCAATCAAGGAATGAGTAGATGAAAAGAGAGGACAATTCTCTATCATGAAATTTAATTGCAGTGTGACTGGTCATTGATTCCATGCGTAGAGAATGAGGCAAAGAGAGGGGATGATCTTCTCTTGCAATGGCTAATTATATTGTATGATTAAATCTGCAATCAATGGGAAAATCGTGTTGAAGGGAAAAGAGCAAGTATGGAAGATAAAAGTTATGTATATGCATCGAATAAGACAACTTTGCTTTTGTTTTTTCTTTTATAAGTGAATGTAAACAATAATATGTTAGCTAATACTTTGTTTTATAATGTTTTGGACAATAAGAAACTAATGGGTGATTTGAATGGTAGATTTCATGGGAAAATTGGATGGCAAATCAATGATGAAGGAGATAAATGCAATCAGGGACTGTCCATAGTCTATTCAGCATAAAACAAAGCATAGGAAGAATATACAAAAATATAAGCACGCAAATGTGATAGGAGAGAATGCTAAATAAATTCAAAGAACATTGTGATAATGTATTCAATTGGGAGGTTTACAATCTAATTTCTAATTAACATAACAACTACAAAACTAAAATTGGAATTCAAACCACACAATCCAAACTTTGAATGAACTTCTAACCTTTAAACAAAATGAAAAATAAAAGAAAAATACATAAATGAAATGCTAATTAGTTAAGATACAAAGGGAATCATTCTTACCAAGTTGGAGGGCCCTACCCAACAGGTAATTTTCTTCCAAAAAGAAGTCAATCCCCTTGAATGCACAAAACACCAATTCTTTATTCCATCAAACTCATAAATTACAAAAGGGAAGATCACTCTCACAATAGTATTATGGCCTTAACTAGCAATGAATGCCCATAATGATAATGGATACCTCTCACATCCCTATGAGGATTATTTATTCATAAAATAGAAGGGGAAAGGATAGAACCGAATGCCCCAAACTCAGATTTTGGTTAAAACCAATTATACAAATTTTAGAACAAAATCACAAAAACCTAGGGTTTTCATCAATTTGGGTAGATTCGAGTTAGAGATACACCCATATCTTCTAAACAAATTCTAATTTTAAAAACTTTCCCATGTGTTACTCAACTTTCCACTTTCTGTACAAAACCCATATCGTATAATTTTCATATTCGATACCATCTGCATGGAAATCGAGGAACAAGTTGGTAGTTTGAAAATTATGCTAATTTTGGCTGAATTGTTCCCCCTGATTTGGAGGTCCACACATGCGATCTGGGTGAATAATAACTCAATTCTGCATGCTGACGTCACTCTGGAGAAAACCCATGTTTCTGATTTTCCTCTAGAAGCATGCCAATATGTCGAATTGTAATTCAGTATCAGACACATGTAGAATGTTCTCGTACTGGATGACTGTAGAATGTGTTGGTACTAGATGATTGTAAAATGTTCTGGTACTAGATGTCGTACGAGAATGTTGAGTGTGATGGTCCAGGGACACATTTCTTGGTCATATAAACATGTTGTTAAACTTTCATCAATAGAACCATGATAAAACATCTTTAAACATTAAAAAGACAAGAAAACAACAATAATTAACCACAAGGTAGAATGGATGTATTTAGCAGTAAGTGACAAAATAATGGCTATAAAATGTATCAAGAGTACATAAATATGGATTATGAATGAAGGTTTTACATGGTAGAAAATATGGAATATTTGGAGCTCAACAACATATATAAAATCATTTGATTTATGTGTAAACCTTCATAAATTCCAAACAAACTAGTCAATGACTCATTAATGCACTCATGTTTGTTTAGATTGTGTAGTGGTTATATGCAAATTTTGTTAAACCCATCAATTATTATTACAATTTATTCAGTCTTCCATGATGTCCATTAAACTTATTGATTTTGATCAATAGAATGAAAGAGTTAACATGGAAACTAGATCTTAGAATGGGTATCATTTTCCACCTATAAATAAAGGTTTTGATGTTACATTTCATGACACACCATAGAAAGTAATGTTATTCTACCAAAACTCCTCCAAGGAGACTTGAAACCATTATTTTCATCCCTTCACCATCTATGAGAGTTTATTGCACATTCCTACCCAATTTTTTGGTTATATCACACAAGGAGACAAAGGACCCTCCCAAACCCAATCTCACAAACCTGTTTATTCCATGCCATTGTCATGCCATGCTATTCCATGCCATTGAGATGTCATTGTCATGCCTTTCCAAGACATTCCATGGAATTCCATTGCCATTTCATTTCCATGCCATTCCTTGCCTTGCCATGCCATTCCATGCCTTGCCTTCCATTTCCATTCCAGGCCATGCCTTTCCAAGCCATTCCATGCCATGACATGCCATTTCCATTCCATTTCCATGCCTTTCCATGCCATTCCATTGCCATGCCAATCCATTGCCATTCCAATCCATTCCATGGTATTCCATTTCCATGGCATACCATTTCCATGCCTTACCTTTCCTTGCCTTTCCATGCCTTTCCTTTGCATGCCTTGTCATGCCATGCCTTGTATTTCCTTTCCATCTCATGCATTTCCATGCCATGCCTTGCCATATCATTCCTTTCCTTTCCATTCCATTCCATTCCATGCCTTGCCTTGCCTTGCATTTCCTTTCCTTTCCTTGCCATGCCATGGCATGCCTTTCCTTTCCTTTCCATGCCATGCCATGCCATGACTTGCCTTTGCATGCCTTGTCATGCCATGCCTTGCATTTCCTTGCCTTTCCATTCCATGCCATGCCATGCCATGCCTTTCATTTCCTTGCCTTTCCATGCCTTGTCATGCCTTGCAATGTCATTCCATTACCATTTCAATGCCAATGATATGCCTTGCTAAGACATGCCATACTATGTCATGCCATGTCATGCATTTCCTTTGCATGCATTGCCTTTGCATGCCTTTCCTTGACATGCCTTTCCTTTACATGCCTTGTCTTTCCTTGCCTTGGTATGGTATGGTATGGTATGGCTTGCCTTGCCTTGCCTTGCCAAGAAATGGTATGGTATGGTATGTTATGTTATGGTATCCCTTGGCTTTCCTTGCCATGGTATGGTATGGTATGGTATGGCATTCCTTTCCTTGTCATGCCATAGTATGGTATGGTATGGTATGCCTTGTCTTTCCATGCCATGGTATGGTATAGTATGATTTTCCTTGTCTTGCCTTGCCTTGTCTTTTCATGGTATGGTATGGTATGCCTTGCCTTTCCTTTCCTTTCCATGGTATGGTATGGTATGACTTGCCTTGACATGCCATAATATGGTATGGTATAGTATGGTATAGTATGCATTTCCTTGCCATGCCATGGTATGGTGTGGTATGGTATGGTATGGTATTCCTTTCCTTTCCTTTCCATGGTATGGTATGGTATGGTATGGTATGCCTTGCAAGGAAATTAAAGAGAAGGCAAGGTATGCCATGCCTTTCCTTACCATGCCATGCCATGCCTGCCTTTCCATGCCATGCCTTTCCTTTCCTTTCCTTTCCTTCACTTTCCATTCCTTTCCATGCCATGCCTGGCCTTTCCATGCCATTCCATTCATTTCCTTTCCTTCACTTTCCATGCCATGCCTTCTCATGCCTTTCTTTTCCATGTCATTCCATGACATGCCTTGCATTTCCTTCACTTTCCATTCCATGCCTTTCCATTCCATCCCATGCCTTGCCTTTCCATGCCATGCCTTGCCATGCCATTCCTTTCCTTTCCTTTCCATGAAATGCCTTTCCATTCCATTCCTTGACATGCCTTTCCATTCAATGCCAATGTTATGCCTTGCCATGCCATGTGTTGGGCACAGACCAATTTTGAGGAAGAATCCAATTTTGGAAAGTAAAGCTTAAATTACAAAAATACAGCTAGAAGGAAAAACAACACATGCGAGGGAAAGCCGCATGTAAAGGACGAAAGCATGCAAGTTGAGCATGAAGAAAAACCTAACCACATTAGGGTTAGGTTTTTTTTAAGAGATTGTAATGGATGATAAGCCAAAAATAAGTACAAATAAGTACCTAGGAGGTCTAGGTCGAGGGTTCCAGAATGTTAGAGAATATTGTTTTGCTTGGCTAGGAGAAGGACTGTAAGATATGATACTTTTTTTTAATTTGTTGAGTCATAGAAGAGTTAAGTAACTAGACCTTGAGGGTTATATCGCAGGCTGAGGATCTTGGTGTGATCTATTCAGCCTCACAAAGGTCATAGAGTCTTCTTGGTGATTGTATGAATGGAGTTGTAATGCGTGTTGCGCCATATATTACAGAACCATAATAAAAGATCCTAAGAGACAGATATTTGTGGACGTATCCAATGAGGGGGTGAACCACTGTAACACCTGTGTAATGTGTTATGTGATGTTTTTATTGCATAATTACTTTCGGTAAGTAGTTAGTTGATGAATGAATAATTCTGTGAGATCTGTCAATTTTTAGATTTTTTAGAATGCATGCATACACTTAATAGAAGAATGGATCTTTAGAATCATAGAAAGAGCCATCAGACCGAGGCTTAAGAAGATGAATTGCAATCCCAAATCCCCAATATTTCCTAGACTGCAACCATCTGAACATTGTATTCACCCATAGAACTATCTCGGGTGAGACTGTGTAGTACACTATGTGTCCTGTGTTGCCTTCTAGTTTACCAGGAGGGTTGATAGTGTTAGAGGGATTTGTTGGAAGCTTGTTCATATTTGAACCTGGGTCAACCCAAGGAGTATTTAGAGAAGGAATTCAACCAACCAATGGTTTCGTTGTCGAATAGAACTATATGGGATTGAGTGAGTGGGATCCATGAAAGAATCGCGAAAAGAATGAAGTTATAAAAAGGAATGTTCAGACCATGGAATCCAACGAAGGTGGAGATTGAAAGCTAGTTGAAATCAAAGGAGCTAGAGTTTGCGCAGAAAGACAACATAAACCCTAAATTAACACCACACAAATATCTGGACAAGTACATGTTTAGTGACTTGCATGAGGTATTTTTCTTTGATTTACCACATGTGTTGCAGGAGTGGCTATTGAGTTTGAAAGAAAACCACCCTACAAATCGAATTAGGAAGATCGAGTGGAATCATGTGGAGATCACACATCTACAACAAGTTAACAAAAAATTCATGCATGCAATAGATTTCTGGTTAGACAGTATTGTGGTAGGGTTTGTCATAGAATTTGTAGTAGATACCGCAAAGTCTTATAGTGAAGCAGAGAAAGAGTTTCTAAGAGTACCTCGAGGTAGGCATATCAGATCATAGTATACTTCCATCAAGATATTACTATATAACAAAGGTGTAATGACAATGGAATGAGACAAATAAACTTCCCTACGTTCATGGGGGAGGGGGGGAAGCACTAACCTGAGCTGGAAGGATGGAGGGAGAGATGGATAAGGGAAATAAGGAGGCCATGGAACTAAACATGATGGATGAGGACCAGATCAAGCAGATAATGGAAACAATTGGAAAGACGCACAATGGAGTATCCTACAAATACAATGTGAATAATAAGAAGAGAGCCATAGATGACAAAGAGGACTTGGCCAGTGATAAAGAAGAGTTAGAGGATCCTCTGGAGAATATTGAGGAAATCCTGCATGAAAAATATGAAACAAAGATAGGTAGTCCAAGGGAAGGAATAGAAGGAAAAACTCCCATCCATGTCAGTGTCAGTGTGGAACCCATAAACCCATGTGTGACAAATACACCAATAAGAACACCACCATTTAGACAAGTGAATTTTAGTTGAAGAAAGATAGAAGGAAGTGCACCCAATCAAGGTGCAGCGACTGGAGGATCCAGTTCAGGAAGTAGTAGTCAAGTATCTACATTGTGTGGGGGTCGTAGTTCATTACCATTCAATATGGCAAGACGTGATCCCACCATCAGTTTACCCTAATTCAAGGGAGAGGCATCAGAGGATCCTGAAAATAAATTGTTTATCTGTGAGAATATATGGGAAGCAAAGAAGATCATCGATCAGGACACAAAACTTGCGCAATTAACTATCACGCTAAGAGAACACACATTGGATTGGTACATGAGCTTAGTTGTAAACAGTCCAACATGAACAACAAGGACAATTTCAGATGTCAATAAGTTGCTCATAAATGAATTTCAAAATCCTAGATCAGAATATCAATACATGAACAAGATGATTGAAATTAGGTAGAAACCAGGCGATTCTGTTTGGGAGATCGATTAGAGGTTCAAACGGTTGAAGGGAAAATTTAGGTATGCCATGAATGACATGAAACATAGACATCTCTTTGTGAATTCACTACTACCACATCTTAAATACCCATTGAGACAGTAGAAGTTTCAAACTCAGGCAGATGCTCTACAGGAAACCTTACAACTGGAAGAGAACCAATATCGGAAGATAGATCTAGAAATAGAAGAGTTGAAGGAGGATCTGAAGAACCTTACATTGAAAATAAACTAGAATAAGGGAAAAGAGAAGAGAGAATTTGTTTGGTGTAACACATGTACGACAAAAGGACACCACACGAATTTGTGCCCAAATTTCGCACAATACATGAAAACAGGGTTGTCAAACCCTTTTCCAATAGGAGGACCATGGTGCAAGATATGTAAAACACATGGGCATGATCCATATCATTGTCCAATATTGCAAAAGTATCAAACAATACCCAAGAGTTCATACTACAATTTTTACAAATCAGTGGGTCATGATGATAAAGATTGTCGGACAGTGGACCTAATGAGGGAAAGAACATCAGACACCTATAGGGTGTAGGCAAAAATGATGACAAGGAAAACTACGCCACATTTCAACCAGGTACCAACCCCATACAACACTCTGCAACAATAGTATAACAATGTGCAGCCACAATACAATAACGCGCAACGACAATATAACCCTGCACAGTATAATCAGGTGCCTCAGTACAATGCACCGCAAGGAGTTCAAAACTGGTTACAGATGTGGAATTCGAGGTAGAGGAGGCTTTGGAAGAGGTAGAGGACCAGTAGTGTACCATAACTACTAACAACCAGGACACTATGAAAGGGAATGTCCACTTCCACCTGTGACATGCATGTACTATTGCACAATAGATCATGATACAAAGGACTGCCCAACATTATTGGCAAAGATTCAAGAAAAGAGAAATCAGAACAATCAGAATGTACATTGGATCACTGCAGAGGCTAGGGATGATGGAATAAATATCAACATATTCAAACGAGGAGGTGCTAAGACAGGAACTGACGGAGTGAGACCGGATCCAACACAACACCAATGGGTGAAGAAGAATATTGAATCACAGACATAGTTTGATGCAGGGAAAGAGAAAGAAATATTCAAGGAGGAAATACATGAGTTCCTCAAGAAAGATGTTGCATCTACATCAACCGTGTAGAATACTCAGAATGTATCAATGTATGAGATGCCCTAATAAATGGATCACGCCAGCGAAGTACAACCTATAGCGCAAGTAAGTACCATAAAGAATTTTCTGCAATCCTTTGTTAAGCAACTGAATGACCCATTATATGTTAAATTTTTTCAAAATATGTTAGAAAAATGTAAAACATAGGTAGAGGGGAAGTTAGAATGGAAAAAATTCAATCACCTCCATACAAGAAGGAGGACAAGCATAGAATTTAGACTGAATGCCAACATTGGAGACTTCAATATGGGGGATATCATACTGGGTTTAGGCTTCGGGGTAAATGTGTTACCCAAGAAGACATGGCAGTGTATGGGAGATCCCACACTAGGATATTCACATGTCCAATTGAAGCTAGCAAACCAACACATATTTCTACCAATTTGAAGGCTTAAGGGTGTGATAGTAGATCTAGATGGAGTGTGCACTAAGGCAAACTTTGAAGTGATAGATATAGTAGATGGTACAACACCTTATCCAACATTTCTTGGATTGGATTGGGCTTTTGATAACTAGGCTGTAATCAACTTGAATACAAGGAAGATGAAATTTGAATCAGGAGAGTACGAAGACATTGCACCATTAGATCCATCAGAAGGAGAAAGGTTTATAGAGCCCACTTTCTTAGATATGGAGGAAATCAACCAGTTATATAGAATCATTGCGTGTGAAGAAGATTATGTTAATCCAACTGCAGATGGAGTACTCAGCTAGCAGAGCATCAAAACATGTGCTTCTGATTCAGATACAGGGTTGGAGAATTGGCAGCAAAGATTACATGAAGTGTCCACAAGAAGGTGTGCAATAATAGACCGCATAGTAAGATGGGTGGGCACGGATATTAGAGAACCTCCCAGTTTCAATGGTATAAAAGAATTAAAATAATTTCTAACAAGATACGAAAATGAAGTACTAGAAAATCAGAGGCTCTTATCCCTGGACATAGCACTCAATGAAACATTTGCAAGATGATGGGGTGCACACAAAGAAATAGTTAAGGACTGGTACCAATGTAAATGAATATTTGGCATTAGATTCGATGCAGATCAGAGAAGCACTAAGATGCAGAGATATGATGGACATGTGATGCAGACCCCTTACCTTGGCAGGGTTCGCTGACCTCCCGGTCATTGGATCATTCTAAATCTCTGATCTGGATTTTATGAGCATAATGAAATGACTATAGATTATTACTAGATGCTTAACACAGAATAACAGAGATACAGTAAAACTGGTATTCTATTAATAAGGAAATAAGTTGAAACTGTAAAATGCAACGAAAAACAAGTTTGTTGGAATGGTGGCGGATTATCTCTGAGAACAGATGTGACGGCTTATCTCATTCGTGAGAAGATCATTACAATGAGGCTCTCAAGGAATTTTTACAATAAAAAGGAGTTTCAAAAAACCCTAAACATCCAAAAACCTAACCCTAGGAGATGAAGCGCCAAAAGTCATGTGGGCTCTGTTTGGGTAATTTAGTACATCAACTTTCCAAGGTCGTAACTTTTTCATACGATCTCCGTTTTAGGCGTATGATAGCCCATTGGAAATATCTATTCGAGGACTACAACAATTGAAAAAATTTCATGATGAAATTTTGGGACCGCAACATACCCCTAAAAACGTCGTTTAGGGCCTCAAAACGGCTCCGGAAGTTCAGGACCTGATAACTACTACCACAGCCTTGGTGATGGTGTACAAACCATGATGGAGTGGGTGAACCTTCCGATGGGGTCCTGTAAGGCGTTCTTTTTTCAAGTGAAACCAAACTTTGTCACCCACCTAAAGCTTATGTGGAACCTGATGTTGATCATGGCGCTGCTTGTACTTGTCATTGGACTTCTGTAGGATATCCTGAACCTGTTGGCAGATGTGTTGGATCCTCTCAATGAACCGGGTGGCTTTGTCAGCCTCAGTTGGAGAAGGAGGGGAGTCAGTTGAGGTGACCGCAAGGGGAATTGAAACATATATGGGACCCAATGGTTGGAATCCCAACCCCACCTGAAAGGGGTTGTGGTCGGTTGAGCTATGCAGGGCTCGGTTGTAGCTATGTTGGACATAGGGAAGACTCTCATCCCATGTGTGAGGGTGCTTGGAATTATACATCCCTAGGATATGCACGATCATTCGATTTATGACCTCGGTTTGGCCATTGGTCTGGGGGTGGAAGGTCGTGGATTTGGTGAGCTTGGTGTCCAGCAGTGACCAGAGGCTCGACCAGAATGTGTTGAAAAATTGAGTGTCCCAATTTGAGACAATGGTTTGTGGGATTCCAAAATGTACCTAGAATCATTCAAAGAAGAGCTTGGCAGTGGATTCTACTATGATGCTCTTCTTGCAGGCAACTAGAATCGCCATCTTAGAGAAGCGATCAACAACCACAAAAATACAGTCATTTCCCTGCTTGGTGGATGAGAGGCCCAACATGTAGTCCATTGAGATGGATTCCCATGGTCTGTCGGGAGTAGGAAGAGGGGTGTACAAGCCCCATTTCTTAGTGGTTGGTTTGGCAATAACACAAGTAGTGCAAGACTTGATATACTTGTTGACCTCCTGTCAAAGTTTCGGCCAATAGAAATGTTTTTGTAGCATCTCCACTATCTTTTCAACGTCGAAGTGTCCTGCCACCCGACTGTAGTGGGATTCCCAGATAATGTTTTCTCGCTCGCTTGATGGAACATAGATATGGCCTGGACGACACAACAAACCATCTGAGGTACCCCAGTAGGGGAGGAGAATATATCCGAGTATTCTTCCATGACCTTATCTACTTGTTTATGCTGTGTGGAGAGGTCAGTCGCAGAGACCCTGGATGTGGCTAGGATATTTCTCTCATTCTGAGAGCGAATAACGAAGAAGAAAAACTTCCCCATCTGAGAGATGACCTTTTTGCATTGCTTAGCAGAGATCAAGGAAATAACACTAGGTGGGACAACCTCAGGTATCCTGTACAATTTCCTGTTCAAAGTAATAATAACACTATGAGGCCTAGAC
>ML783742.1:116606-157462 GCA_009831015.1 Picea engelmannii
AGTCTGGATGTATCTATGCATAGCACCATGATACTTGAGAACTAGATGTCGCTTTGAATCTTTGATACCCAGCTTGGTGCATAAGGTATGGACGATATTTGTGAAATCTTGCACTACTTGGTCTCTTTCTTGCCGCAGTGTGGTCCATTTGGTATACAAGTCGTCATAACTTCCGATAGGGTAGTATTGTTCCTTAATAGCATCTCTAAAGGATTCCCAGGTGACGTGACCATAAATAATGAGGGTTATTCTATTTCCTTTTACTCACAAAAATTTTCCCACCAATCTTTGACACGGGGAACGACTTTGAGGAGTGCAAAAGTAATCTTTTCTCTATTCGAAAAGTTATGGACAGAAAATTACCCTTCTAGTAGATTCAACCACTTGTCTACAACATCTGTGTCTATATGAACTTGAAATATAGGAATATCAAATTTTATTTGTACCTTGAAGGGGGTGATGCCTCCGCTCGAAGAAGATGCATCGCTTGTTGGTAGCCGCCGAAGGATTTGTGCAAAATTATCCATCATCTCGTTCCTCTGTTGCATGAGGGATTCCTCAATCAATAGTTTGAAAGGATCTCCTATCCCATCATCTTTCTTTTCTCCTTCCATGAGAGTTCTCTTGGGTGTGTGAGAGATTTTGTCCTCAAGAGAAACAAGCTTGAGACCCAACTCTTTGTACTCCGACCTCGTTGGGGACATGCATTAAGATGACAAGGAGCAGATCACTCTGATACCACTAATCCATATTTTATGAGAAGAACGAAATGACTAAATATTATTACCATATGCTTAACATAGAATAACAGAGATACAATAAAACTGGTTTTCTATTAATAAGGAATAAGCTAAAACTATAAAATGCAGCAAAAAACAAGTTTGTTGGAATGGTGGCGACTTATCTCTGAGAAGAGATGTGAAGGTTGTGCTCATTCACAAGAATATCATTACAATGAGGCTCTCAAGGCCTTTTTACAATAAACAAGAGCTTAAAAAACCCTAAACATCCAAAAACCTAACCCTACGAGATGAAGCGCCAAAAGTCATGTGGGCCCTGTTTGGGTAAGTCAGTACATCAACTTCCCGGGGTTGTAGCTTTTGCATACAATCTCCGTTTTAGGCGTATGATAGCCCATTGGAAATATATATCTGAGGACTACAACAGATGCACAAATTTTCAAACATACCGCAAAAAATGTCGTTTAGGGCCTCAAAACGGCTCCAGAAGTTTAGGACCTGAAAATTGCTAAAAATAGTAAATTATCAAAATTGCTAGAAAGCTGTTTTGAGCAAGATGGAAAAGGTGGGTGGCCACCGATATCCACCTGGATCAATCACTGAGCTGAAGAAACTCTTTTGGGTCCCTTTTGAAACCTCTACTGAACAAATCCACAGGTCCAAATGTGAAACTCATCTTGCGCGTACAAGCACCAGACGTGAGCTTCACCTCCACACGACCACGGGCCATGACCGCACGCTTATACAAAAGGTGCGTCACGATTTCGCATGTTGGGACTTTACAAGTGGGCCAACCCTGACTCCCCGACTCCCGAAAATTCGAAAAGAGCTTAATGAATGCTAACTCCTCCCTTAGCCTCTATCCATGTGACCATTCTCTATGACCTGGGGCTCAACTCTCAAGCGCATTGGGATTTTGTGTATCAGGGGTTTGCGATGTAGCTTGTATCCCTTTGCTTGATACTCGATATGTCGATATTCCTTTTTCACAGATCAACAACTTGGATCTTTTCGCGAGTTCTCACAAAATTTCCCTTTGACTCTTCCACTCTATGGGTCAATGAAATGTTGATCGACTACCACCTGTCTTATGACGATAGATGGTCCAGATGATTTCAGGACTTCGCGTTTTGCAATATCCACTTCTCAAACTGAGATTCACTTTATCTTTTCCGAGAGTACGATATTTGTTGACAAATGTCTCCTCATAGATCAATGCCTCACGACTCTTCGGCTCTCCATGCTTCACATGTTTCAAGCCTCAACTTCCGCCTTCCTCCAGATCTTCTGAGCTGCTGACACATACCCTCTTGGTTTCAATGGTCCTGATATACTCCGGCTCTCCAAATATCCATGCTCTAGGAGTTTGAAGTCTCAAACTTGACTCTTTATGCGCACGTGATATTTGATGACTCACACTTGATCGATCGAACGACTGAGATTCCACCTCGGTGTTCTAGGACTATGGACTTCAGGAATACCAAGTTTCAAATCGCTCTTCCTCTTGATATTACAACAACCAATGGATGTGATCCCTCTTGGCGATCCAACGCTTAGTCTTCGCCTCCAGTGGTCTGACGGCTCAGATTTATCACACTGATCGGATGGTCGAGATTCTATTTCGGGGTTTCGAACTTTGAGAATCTCAAGTTTCAACTCTGATATATTCTCTCCTCTATACGCAAAGTGATAAGGTTCACGCACCTCCTTCTGGTTCGACGACTGTCGATCTTATTCCCTATTATCCGATGGTCACGGTCGTTCTTCCTCCTGAACTTATGATATCTCTCCGCCTGGAAGATTTATCAACTTTCAAAGGTTCCAAACCTTCGTTATCCTAACGAACTTGTCTCTGGAATATCGTCAACACTTTGTGAAAAGTGTTATCTATTCTGAGCTTCTATCCTTGAAAGTATTCTACCTCCCATGCACACCTTGCGTTCTCGAGATTTTGAATAACTCAGTTCGAAGGATTTTCTTGAAAAGAAAATGCTTCTCGCCCACCTGACATTCTTCTGCGTTGGTTCTTGGAAGCTTGTTGGATTCTAGACACTCTGCACACCTTGCACTTGATATGATTTTCTCTTATTCTCTCTGAACTCCTCAGAGTCAATCCAAGACTCAGTCGACACACTCCTTGCGTTTGAGATGCACAACTTGCATACGAGTATCAGAAGAGAAACGTTTGAAACCCAACCAACTTCGTCATGAACTCATACAGTTAATCTCTCGAACAATCATACATGAATGAACTAGAATAAATCATACACACAAAATAACATTCATTCAATCACACATGAAATGAACACAGTCCAAGGATTTGGTACAATTTCTGTCTATTCTATTCATTTATGAAAAACAAAATACATAGAGTTTCTTCTACTCTACTCTACTCTATTGATCTCTCTATTATGTCTCTCTCTGTCTATCTATTACAATACAACAATGAAAAAAATATATCCAAGGACTGGCTCCACGAGCTCTCTCATCCTGTTCTGAAATATATCATTTCAAATTCAAAGCTATTACCTACTTTGTCCTATTACAATAACTACTAGAATTGCTTTCTCTGTGATTTTCTCCTTCAACACTTTGAAAAAAAATTCAACTTCTTCTTTCCAACTGAAGGACTTGTGTTTCTTCTTCACAGTGTCCAGCATGGGTGCACATATGCCACTGAAATTCCTGATGAATTTTCTATAAAATCTTTCTAACCCATGAAAACTTCTTACCGCAAATATGTTGCTCAGCAATGACCATTCTCTGATCGCTCTCACTTTTTCTATGTCCATCTTCAACTCGTTTGAAGAGATTACGAAACCCAAATATATAATCTCCTTCTTCATAAAATAACTCTTCTTCATATTTATCAACAATTTATCTTGTTGCAACCTTTCCATCACTAATTTCAAATGTCTTAAGTGTTCTTCCTTTGTCTTGCTGAATATTAGTTTGTCATCCAGATATACTATGACAAATTTGGCTATGAAGTCTTTCAACACTTAATTCATTAACCTCATAAATGTGCTTAGTGCATTTGTCAACCCAAACGGCATGACCAACCATTCAAACAATCCTTCATTTGTCTTAAATGTTGTTTTCCATTCATCTCTCTCTCTCATCCTTATTTGATGATATTCGCTCCTCAAGTCTATCTTGGAAAAATAGCTCGCTCCACTCAAACAGTCCATCAAATCATCCATCCTCAGTAAAGGGAATCTGTATCTAATGGTTATCTTTTTGATGGCTCAAGAATCTGTACACATCCTCCATCCTCCATCTTTGTTTGGACTTAATACAGTCGGTATTGCACATGGGCTTAGGTTTTCCCTGACTAACCCTTTATACAACAACTCCTTGACTTGATTTTTGACCTCCTCATTCTCTCTAGGTGTCAACCTATAAGCTTCTTTGTTTTGAAAACTAGCTCCTGGAATAAGGTCAATATGATGGATTATACTCTTGATGGGTGGCAATGAGTGTGGTAACTCATCCACGACTATATCAACAAATTTTTCTAACATTTATTGGATCTCTATAGGCAAATCTTATACAAAATTTTTTGTAAGGATAAATCTAGGCTTCTTCACTACAACAAACTGCATTTATTTCTCCTTCTTGACTTATTTTAAGAGCTCCTTCCCACTCATGAGAAGTATGCTTGAACTAGCTTCTTTCTTTTGCTCTTTATCTTCTATGGGTAACAACATATGTGTTCTACCATTATTTTCTAGGGTATAGGTATTCCTCCTTCCATCATGAATAAAATTTCGGTCATAATGCAATGACCTCCGCAATAAAATATGATAGACATCCATAGGTATTAAATCACATAATATTTCATCTTTGTAACCTCCTATTTTAAATTCAACTTGGCATTGTTGACTTATGACAACTTGATGTCCTTTCTGCAACCACGATACCTTGCATGGATTTGGATGTGCAATTGTCTTCATTTCTAGCTTCTCCACCATCTCTGTGGATACTATATTGTCAGTGCTCCCACTGTCTATGATCACCTTGCAAACTCTGTCTTTTGACTTGCAAGCAGTTCTGAACAGGCTTTTTCGCTGAACTGGTTCCTATGGTTCCTTTTCTAGTTTAAGAAGAATTTTCATCATCATGAGGTTTCTTCCTCTTTCCGCTTCTTTTTCTTCCATATGCTTCTGTGCTTCGACAATGTGTGCTTCTCCACCTTCTCTCTTTCTGTCGGGATATTTCCAGGATTTATGTCCTTCTTTTCCATAGGTGTAGCATTTAACTACGCCTCCTCTAGCTCTTCCTCTTCCTCTACCTATGGAAAAAGAACTTCTTCCTCCATGTTGTCCTTCTTTAGAATTTCCACCCTTCTCATGGTGACTATGTTGTTTGTTAGCTTCAGGCTTCGACTTCTGGAACTTCTCTCTGATGGTTCCCTTGCCTCTGCTTGAATTTCCTCCTCTACTTTGTTGGATTTTCTTCCTAGAAACTTATTCTTCAGCCTTCGAGGCTACTTGATAGGAATCCTCGACTTTACTAACCGACATCATGATGATATCCTCTTGTATTTCATATCTCATCCCATTGATATATCTGGTTGTCTTCTCATCTTCATTCTCTTTCTATCTAGCTATGATGTTCAGTCGGTAAAATTCCTCAGTGTACTCCTTCACCGATAAACCCCTTTGTTTCAGGTTCTACAATATTCTGTAAAGGTTGATTTAGTAATCCTTCAGGATAAATTTGGCCTTCAACTTGGCTACTATTCTATCCCAGTTTTTAATTTTTTGCTTACCATTTCTCCTACGTTCGGCTTGCAGTTCATCCCACCATAACGCTGCATGACCTTTCATTCTTGTCACTGCATGATTCACCATATTTTCTTCTTCGATATCTTAATAATCAAATTATTTGTCCATAGCACGTACCCAGTCTAACAATTCTTTGACTTCCAAATTGCCTTCGTACATAGGTACCTCTATTCTCGCTCTGTCTCCTATCTTTGAAATAACTTTTATCAAGCGATCTTGTGCACCATCCTCTGCTACATTTTATTCGATCTCTTCTTCTTCTTCACTCTTAGCTTCACTGACATCACTAGCATCTGGTTCTCTTCTCTGTGTTGTCTCCATGGCATCCAATCTCATTCGTAGTCGCCTCATTTCTTCTTCCATTTCTACATTTTCTATGCGCCTTCTGGGTGGCATGATTTCACTGTGTCACCTACAAACATAAATCAAATTTATTTGATACCACAAATGATATCAACTTTCCTCATTTCTCCTTTTGTCTGTTGTCTACAAACAAATTTAAAATCTTCTCTGATACCACCTAATGCAGACCCCCTACCTCGGCAGGGTCCACTGACCTCTCGTTCGCTGGATCATTCTAAATCTCTGAGATGAAGAAACTCTTTCGAGTCCCCGTTGGAACCTCTACTGAACAAATCCACAGGTCCAAATGTGAAACTCATCCCATGCATACAAGCATTGGGTGTGAGCTTCACCTCTACATGACCACGGGTCGTGACCACATGCCTATACAAAAGGTGTGTCACGATTTTGCGTGTCGAGACTTTACGAGTGGGCCAACCCTGACTCCCCGACTCCCGAAACTATGAAAAAATATTAATGAATGCTAGATCCTCCCTTAGCCTTCGATCATGTGACCATTCATCATGACCCGAGGCTCAACTCTCAAGCGCGTCAGGATTTCACGTATCGGGGGTTTGCAATGTAGCTTGTCTCCCTTCGCTCGATACCCAAGATGTCGATATTCCTTTGTCATAGATCAACAACTTGGATCTTTTCACGAGTTTGCGTTTCACGAGTTCTCACAAAATTTCCCTTTGACTCTTCTTCTCTGCGGGTCAGCAAAATGTTGATCGACTGTCACCTATATTCTGATGATATATGGTCCAGATGATTTCAGGACTTCACATTTCATGATATCCACTTCTCAAACTGAGATTCACTTCATCTTTTCCCAGAGTACGATATCTGTTGACAAATGTATCCTCACGGATCAACGCCTCATGGCTCTTCAGTTCTCCATGCTTCACATGTTTCAAGCCTCAACTTCTGCCTTCCTCCATATCTTTCAATTTGCTGACACGTACCCTCTTGGTTTCAATGATCCTGATACACTCCAAATCTCCAGCTCTCCGTGCTTTCGGATTTTCAAGTCTCAAACTTGACTCTTTATTCACTCGTGATATCTGACGACTCACTCTTTATTAATCGAAGGAATGAGATTCCACCTCGACATTCCAGGACTGCGAACTTCGGGAATATCAAGTTTCAAACCTCTTTCCCTCCTGAGCTTACATCAACCAAGGACTGTGATCCAATGCTTGGTCTTCGCCTCCAGTGGTCTGATAGCTCAGATATATCACACTGATTGGATGGTCAAGATTCTATTTCGAGGTTCCAGACTTTAGGAATATCAAGTTTCAACTCCGATAGCTTCTTTCCTCTGTATGTGAAGTGATAAGGTTCATGCACCTCCTTCTGATCCGATGAATTTTGATATTTTTCCCTATGATCCGATGGTCATGGTCGTTCTTCCTCTTGAACTTCTAACATCTCTCTACCTGGAAGATTTATCCACTTTCAAAGGTTCCAAACCTTCGTTCTCCCGATGAATATGTCTTTGGAATATCGTCAGCACTTCATGAAAAGTGTTATCTCTTCTGAGCTTCTATCCTTGAAAGGATTCAACCTCCCATGCACACCTTGCGTTCTTGGGATTTCGAATAACTCAGTTCGAAGGATTTTCTTGAGAAGAAAATGCTTCTCTCCCACCTAGCATTCTTCTACATTGGTTCTTTGAATCTTGTTGGCTTCTAGACGTTGTGAACACCTTGCACCTTATCTGAGTTTCCCTGATTCTCTCTCAACTCCTATGAGTCAATTCGAGACTCAGTCGATGCACTCCTTGCGTTCAAGATGCACACCTTGCATATGAGTATCAGTCGAGAAACGTTTGAAACCCAACCAACTTTGTCACAAACTCATACAGTATTTGGGGCAATTTCTGTCTGTTCTATTCATTCATGAAAAACAAAATACATAGGGTTTATGCTACTCTACTCTGCTCTACTGATCTCTCTATTCTGTCTATCTTTGTCTATATGTTACAATACAACAATGAAAAAAATCTATCCAAGGACTGGCTCCATGAGCTCTCTCGTCCTGTTCTGAAATCCATCATTTCAAATTCAAAGCTATTACATACTTTTTCCTATTACAATAACTACCAATTATTTCCAGATAGAGTCAACACTCCATATCTGCAATTTCTTACAGTCCTTCAAGACTTTACAAACAAGTTACATTTTTAAAATGTTGTTATAAAAATATCTCAACAACCGATTAATTCTGAGTTAAATGCTTGATTTGAAATTCTTCCATTACTGAGATGTCATTCATCTGCCTCCACACATGCATTGTTGACTTTGAAGGCGATGCTCCTACATCATACTCCTTTGGTTAAATTTTTTCATGGACTCCTGTCCATGAGCTCTTGCATTGTTCTTCCATGCTTCAAAATATCAGGTCCTGTTACCCAACTTGCATCTTCCATTGGATGATCTTTCCACTTCACTAAGTATTCATGATATGTCTTCCTCTTGGTTTTCTTTTTATCCCTCTGTTCAATGATTTTCTCCATCTGATTTTTTTCTGCTATGGGTAATTGTTCTTCCCAATGAATTTCTTTCTGATCATATGATTCTCCTATTTCATCTCTCCTGTAAGGATACAGGTCTGCAACATTGAATATTGGCGATATCCCAACATTGTTTGGCAACTCAATCTCATAAGCATTGGCTACGAATTTTCTGAGAATCTTGCATGGTCCTATCTTCTTCATCTTCAATTTGTTATACGTTCCCCTTGGAAACCTCTCTTTTATCAAATGAGCTAAAACTTCATCTCCAACTTTGAATTGAAATTCTCTTCTCTTTTTATCAACTCTACTCTTGTATTTCTAGTTTCTGTCCTGTAGTTGTTCTCTGACCCTGTCATGGAGTTTCTGCATTTCTGTTGCAAAATCCTCTGCTCCAGCACTTCTGAACTCATCTTGACTCAAATATATCAACTTTGTAATCCCTCTTAGTTGTATACCATACACAATTTCAAATTGACTTTTTCTTGTTCTCCTGTTCACTGAATTGTTGAATGAAAATTCTGCCTGTGCCAGAATTTGATCCCATTATCAACCTTGCTCGGTGACTAAAATTTTCAATACGTTTCCCAGACTTATTTTTACTACTTCAGTTTGTCCATCTGTCTAAGGGTGATATGATGAACTAAAGGACAAGTTCATCCCCAACCTCTTCCATAGATTCCTCCAAAAGTGTCCTACAAATTTGGTGTCCCTGTCTGAAACTATGCTCCTCGAAAATCCATGTAGTCTTACTACTTCTCTGAAAAAAAAATTGGCAATGTGTGTGGCATCATTTTTCTTCTGGAATGGTATGAAATGTGCCATTTTTGAGAATCTGTCTACCACAACAAATATGGAATCGCTCCCTTTTTTAGTTCTAGGCAATCCCAAAACAAAATCCATACTGATTGCATCCCATGACCTCTCTGGAATTGGTAATGGATGATACAAACAAGTGTTATGTTGTCTTCCTTTTGCATACTGACAAATTCTGCATTTTTTCACAAACTTCTTCACCTCTGCTCTCATGCTCAGCCAATAATACGAATTATCCAGCTGTGCAAATGTCTTATCGTGACCAAAGTGTCCAAATAAACCTCGAATGTGTTTCTCTTTTAGTAGGTTGTCTCTCATTGAGAACTTCGAAATGCATAATTGGATCCCCTTGAATAGCAATCCATCTTGGATCAAATATTCAGTCCATGGGCTTCTGTCTCCCAATAAAGGATTCTTGCATGCCTCATAAACTTCTTTGAAATCTGCATCTTCTTTATACATCTCCTTGATGTGTTCAAACCCCAAGGTCTGCACTTGGAATTCATGTACAATCAAAATTCTTCTGTTCAAAGCATCTGCGACTTTGTTAGCAGTTCCAACAATTTTTTTGATAACAAGAGTAAAATTCTGCATAAATTCTACCCATTTTGCATGTTTCTGCTTCAACTTTTCTTGCCTAGTAATAAATTGCAAAGCATGATTATCACTGTACAACAAAAATTATTTAGGAATTAGATAATGCCTCCATTTTTTCAAAGCTTGAATCACTGCATAAAATTCCTTGTCATATGTGGAATACTTTTGCTTGGCGTCATTCAGTTTCTCACTGAAATAAGCAACTAGATTATTGTGCTTACTCAACACTTCTCTAATAGCTAATCCACTTGCGTCACATCTCACCTGAAATGTTTTTCCAAAATCTGGTAAGACCAAAATTGGTTTCTCTGTGATTTTCTCCTTCAACACATTGAAACTTTTTTCATCTTCTTCTGTCCAACTGAAGGAACTATGTTTCTTCTTCACAGTGTCCAACATGGGTGCACATATGCCACTGAAATTCCTGATGAATTTTCTATAAAATATTGCTAACTCATGAAAACTTCTTACCAAAAATATGTTGCTCGACGACGACCATTCTTTGATCGCTCTCACTTTTTATGGATCCATATTCAACCCGTTTGAAGAGATTACAAAACCCAAATATATAAGCTCCTTCTTCAAAAAGAACTATTCTTCAGATTTATCAACAATTTCTCTTGCTGCAACCTTTCCATCACTAATGCTAAATGTCTTAAGTGTTCTTCCTTTGTCTTTTTGAAGATTAGTATGTCATCCAGATATACTATGACAAATTTTCCTATGACGTCTTTCAACACTTCATTCATTAACCTCATAAATGTGCTTGGTGCATTTGTCAACCCAAATGGCATGACAAGCCATTCAAACAATCCTTCATTTGTCTTAAATGTTGTTTTACATTCATCTCCCTCTCTCATCCTTATCTGATGATATCCACTCTTCAAGTCTATCTTGGAAAAATAGCTCGCTCCACTCAAACAAACCATCAAATCATCCATCCTCGGTAAAGGGAATCTGTATATAATGGTTATCTTGTTGATGGCTTGGGAATTTGTACACATCCTCCATCCTCCATCCTCCATATTTCTTTGGACTTAATACAGTCGATACTACACATGGGCTTAGGCTTTCCCTGACTAACCCTTTATCCAACAACTCCTGGACTTGATTTTTGACCTCCTCACTCTCTCTAGGTGTCAACCTATAATCTTCTTTGTTTGGAAAACTAGCTCCTGGAATAAGGTCAATATGATGGCTTATACTCCTGATGGGTGGCAATGAGTGTGGTAACTCATCCACGACTATATCAACAAAGTTTTCTAACAGTTCTTGGATCTCTATGGAAAATATTCTACATAAGTATTTGTAAGGATAAATCTAGGCTTCCTCACTATAGCAAACTACATTTCTTTCTCCTTCTTGACTTCTTTTAAGAGCTCCTTCCCCCTCATGAGAAGTATGCTTGAACTAGCTTCTTTATTTTTCTCTTTATCTTCTATGGGTAGCAAAATATGTGTTCTACCATTCTTTTCTAGGGTATAGGTATTATTCCTTCCATCATGAATAACCTTTCGGTCATACTTCTACAGCCTCCCCAATAAAATATGAAAGACATCCATAGGTATTACATCACATAATATTTCATCTTTGTAACCTCCTATTTTAAATTCAACTTCGCATTGTTGACTTACCACCACTTGATGTTCTTTTTGCAACCACGATACCTTGTATGGATTTGGATGTGCAATTGTCTTCAATTCCATATTCTCCACCATCTCCGTGGATACTATATTGTTAGTGCTCCCACTATCTATGATCACCTTGCAAATTCTATCTTTCGACTTGCAAGAGGTTCTGAATAAGCTTGTTCCCTGAACTAGTTCCTCTGGTTCATTTTATGGTTTAAGAAGAATTTTCCTCATCATGAGGCTTCTTCCTCCTTCTGCTACTTCTGCTTCCACATGCTTCTGTGATTTGGAAATGTGTGCTTCTCCGGCTTCTTGTTTTCTATCGGGACAGTCCCAAGATTTATGTCCTTGTTTTCTACAGGTGTAGCATTTAACTACACCTCCTCTGGCTCTTCCTCTTCCTCTACCTCTGGAAAAATAACTTCTTCCTCCATGATGTCCTTTTTTAGAAATTTCACCCTTTGCATGGCGACTATGATGTTTGTCAGCTTAAGGCTTTGACTTATTTAACTTCTCTTTGTTGGTTCCCTTGCCTCTGCTTGAATTTCCTACTCTACTTTGTTGGCTTTACTTCCTAGCCAATTATTCTTCAGGCTTCAAGGCTGCTTGATAGGCATCCTCAAATTTACTAACTGACATCATGATGATCTCCTCTTGTATTTTGTATCTCAGCCCATTGATATATCTGGTTTTCTTCTCATCTTCATTCTTTTTCTATCCAGCCCTGATGTTCAGTCAGTAAAATTCCTTAGTGTACTCCTTCACTGATAAACCCCTCTATTTCAGGTTCTACAATCTTCTATAAAGATTGATTTGGTAATCCTTCGGGATAAATTTTGCCTTCAACTTGGCTACCATACAATCCCAGTTTTTAATTTTCTTCTTAGTATTTCTCCTACGTTCGGCTTGCAGTTCATCCTACCATAATGCTGCATGACGTTTCAGTCTTGTCACTGGATGCTTCACCATCTTTTCTTCTTCGATATCTTCGTAATCGATGTATTTGTCCATATCACGTACCCAATCTAACAGTTCTTCAACTTCCAAATTGCCTTTGTACATAGGTACCTCTATTCTCGCTCTGGCTCCTATCATTGAAAAAAAATTTTATTAAGCGATCTTGTGCATCATCCTTTGCTACATTTGCTTTGATATCTTCTTCTTATTCACTCTCATCTTCAATGACATCACCAACATCTGGTTATCTTCTCTGTTTTTTCTCCATGGCGTCCAATCTCATTTGGAGTCACTTCATTTCTTCTTCCATTTTTGCATTCTCTCTGTGCCTTCTGGGTGGCATGATTTCACTGTGTCATCTACAAACATAAATTAAATTTATTTGATACCACAAATGATATCAACTTTCCTCTTTTATCCTTTTGTCTGCTATCTGCAAAGAAATTTAAAATCTACTCTGATACCACCTGATGCAGACCCTCTACCTCGGCAGGGTTCACTGACCTCCCGGTTGCTGGATTGTTCTAAATCTCTGAGTTGAAGCAACTCTTTTGGGTCCCTACTAGAACCTATACTAAACAAATCCACAGGTCCAAATGAGAAAATTATCCCGTGCATACAAGAACCAGACGTGAGCTTCACCTCCACATGACCATGGGTTGTGACCACACGCCTATACAAAATTTGCGTTGTGATTTCGCATGTCGATACTTTACGAGTGGCCCAACCCTAACTCCCTAACTCCTGAAACTATGAAAAGAGCTTAAATAATGATAGCTCCTCCCTTAGCCTCTATCTATGTGACCATTCACCATGACCCAGGGCTCAACTCTCAAGTGCGTTGGGATTTCGTGTATCGGGGGTTTGCGATGTAGCTTGTCTCCCTTCACTCGATACCCAAGATGTGGATATTCCTTTTTCATAGATCAATGGCTTGGATATTTTCACAAGTTTGTGTTTTGCGAGTTCTCACAAAATTTCCCTTTGACTCTTCCTCTTTGCGGGTTAGCAAAATGTTGATGGGTTGTCACCTGTCTTCTGACGATAGACAGTCTAGATGATTTCAGGACTTCACGTTTCATGATATCCACTTCTCAATTTGAGATTCACTTTATCTTTTCCTGGAGAATGATATCTGTTGACAAATGTCTCCTCACAGATCAATGCCTCACAGCTCTTCATCTCTCCGCGCTTCGCATGTTTAAAGCCTCAACTTCCGCCTTCCTCCAGATCTTTCGAGTTGCTGACACGTACCCTCTTGGTTTCAACTGTCCTGATATACTCTGGCTCTCCAGCTCTCCGTGATCCAAGAGTTTCAAGTCTCAAACTTGACTCTTTATGCGCTCGTGATATCTGATGACTCACACTTGATCGATCGAACAACTGAGATTCCACCTTGGCATTCTGAGACTTCATACTTTGGGAATATCAAGTTTCAAATCACTCTCCCTCCTGAGCTTACAACAACCAATGACTGTGATCCCTCTTGGTGATCCAATTCTTATTCTTCACCTCTAGTGGCTTGATGGCTCAGATCTATCGCACTGATCAGATGGTCAAGATTCTATTCCGGGGTTCTAGACTTCAAGAATCTCAAGTTTCAACTCTGATAGCTTCTCTCCTGTGTACGCGAAGTGATAAGGTTCACGCACCTCCTTCTGATCCGACAACTATCGATCTTCTTCCCTATGATTCGACGGTCATGGTCATTCTTCCTCCTGAACTTTTGATATCTCTCCTCCTGGAAGATTTATCCACTTTCAAAGGTTCCAAACCTTCGTTCTCCCGATGAATCTATCTCTTGAATATCTTCAACACTACGTGAAAAGTGTTATCTCTTCTGAGATTCTATCCTTGAAAGTATTTGACCTCCCACGCTCACCTTGCGTTCTTGGGATTTCAAATAACTCAGTTCAAATGATTTTCTTGAAAATAAAATGCTTCTCGTCCACTTGGCGTTCTTATGCATTGGGTCTTTGAAGCTTGTTGGCTTCTAGATGTTGTGCACACCTTGCACCTGATATGAGTTTCTTTGATTCTCTCTGAACTTCTCTGAGTTAATACAAGACTCATTCAACGCACTCCTTGCATTCGAGATGCACACCTTGCATACGAGTATCAGAAGAGAAACATTTGAAACCCAACCAGCTTCATCATGAACTCATACAATTAATATCTCGAACAATCATACATGAACTAACTGGAATAAATCATACACACAAAATAACATTCATTCAATCGCACATGAAATGAATGCATTCCAAGGATTTGGGACAATTTATGTATGTTCTATTCATTCATGAAAAACAAAATACACAGGGGTTTTGCAACTCTACGATGCTCTACTGATCTCTCTATTATGTCTATCTCTGTCTATATGTTACAATACAACCATGAAAAAAATCTATCCAAGGGATGGCTCCATGAGCTCTCTCGTCATGTTCTGAAATCTATCACTTCAAATTCAAATCTATTACCTACTATGTCCTATTACAATAACTACCAATTATTGCCAGATAGAGTCGACACTCCATATCTGTAGTTTCTTAAAGTCCTTCAAGAATTTACAAATAAGTTACATTTTTAAAATGTTGTTATAAAAATATCTCAACAACCGATTTAATTCTGAGTTAAATGCTTGATTTGAAATTCTTCCATTGTTGAGATGTCATTCATCTGCCTCCATGCGTGCATTGTTGACTTTGAAGGCGATTCTCCTGCATAAATAGGGGACACCAACAAAACATTTGGAGAGATGTAGAACACTATGGAGGATGACACCACCAGAGGAATGGCCTCATCACTTCATTCATACCTTAGAAGGAATTCCAGAAAACTGGTATGTAGACCAAGAATTGCGCAGAGGCACTACAGAATGGAAAACATTACAACATAATTTTATAGTAACCTTCTGATTCGAAAATGAGAACCCCAACATGGATTCAACACTCAAACTGATAAGAGGGGTGATATTTGTTGATGAACCAGAAGTTGAACTTATGATAGAGTATCAATAGAAGAAAAGACAGACAGTCAAAGAACTGTTATCATGTTATCATGTCGAAGAAGAAGCACCAGAGGAAGATGACCCACACAACATTCATATTACAAAAGTTGAAGGTGAAAGAGAGGTGGAAGGTCCATGTTTGGAATCAGAATTATTTGCTGCACCTATCAAGGTAAAGAAAGTCAACATTGGGACAACTAAGAATCCCAAAATGGCCAACATTGAGACTACTAGGATGAAAAAACAGTAGAAAGGATAACAAATTTATTGCATGAGTACAATGACCTATTGTTATAGAAATATTTGCATCACCCCATGCAAAGTTTCTCAGAAGGCCTTTTCCAATTACCTATGCAGACTTGAAGTCCCTTTTTGCAGTTCCCAGAGATAAAAACCATATTTTTTCCACATATACATGCCCTAACAGCTATACAACATGCGTATACACAGGTTGCACCATTACATCCCGCGTAGATCGGGTTTTGTGCTCAAAATTTAAAAATGGTGTCGGGTTTCCATGTCACGTCATGAGATCCATTATCCTTAACCTTCCATATACTAGAAACATTCTGACTCGACCCTTCAGTTCCATTTGAAGGATATAAATGGGCCATATCCAATAATAAATGATTTTAGGGGATAAATTTCGCAAATGGGCTAATTTTCCATGGTTTTTCCCAAAAAAAGATTCGCCAATTTCAATTTTTTCTAAAAAACATTCACCCAAATTCCATAGAATAATTTTTTTTTACCTTAAAAATCGCCAAAATTTTATAGAAACTATATCAAATCCTTAGAAATTTGAATACTTTTACAAATCTATCGCCAAACATTTTACATTTTTCATATTAAGGACTAGTAATATTAGCTCATGTTTCTACATATTAATATAGTTTTCCATCCTTAAAATCATCCCTGTATCCAAGCCATGGAAAAGAGGAGAAGAATTCAACTTTGAGAGCAAAGTTACTCTAGATAAATTATTCACTTCAAATTGAGTCTGCATCCCTTTGTCCTTTTAAGTTTGAACACATTGTTCAGCCCCCAAGCTCTTCCCTTTTTGATGGAGAACCTCATTGTCTCTCTTATATGAGCTTGCCTTTGGTGGAGGATTGAAGTGGTGGAGGCCCAACTGGAAGGGACTTAGTTTCTCAGTTTTGAACGTGCTGACACAGAATTGTTTCATTCATACACTTATGTTGATTACATTTTAATAGAAATGCTCTTTTCTCGTCCAATTAATGTCTTGCAAATATTTGAATTGTTATTCCATGGGAATATCTGTTATGAATATTGATGGATTATTGTATTATATGTACTAAATTTATATATTATCACCATATGCTTGCGTATCTTGGTTGTTGAGGATAAGTTGTAGGTGTATTGCTTTGAGTCAAGTGCTCAATGGTGGACTTCATTGAATGTTTGGACAAGGTAGGATCTTTATCTTGTCTTGTTAGCATATTTGTTTGTATAGAATACTTGATATTAGAGTTGATTTCTGTAGTCATTTCCTTCTGTTGTGGTTTACCCCATGTGTAACATCCCCCGGGCACCCTCGTCGGGGACAATGCCATTAATCCAAAAATAGACTTCTCTAATACGAATTTGTAGCATCCCCTGACCACCCACAGGCCGACCCACGCTAACTTAGACACACACGGTCTCAAGTTCTGTTATAGATAATTAAAATTTTTGATTCCTAGACATAGACCTACCGGGATATGGAAGTTAGATCTCTTTGTGGAAATAATCACATATGAACTTAATATAAATAAATAGAGATAACATGAAAGCATGCATGTATTGAAACACATGATATTATTATAAGAATCATAGACATGCACTAAAATACACCATTTAACCATTAAGCATAAAAATGATACTTATCTATTAATTGTAGTGCACCATCTACATGAAGACCTTCCACGAGCCTCCTAGCCTTAGGCCACATTGCTCATCACTCTCAGCAGTGGGTCACCCCCGAGATGGGAAAAAAACTCCACTGGGAAAGGGATTCCTAGGCTAGGAAAGTAAAATAGGAAGTTGCACCAGTCTACGAGAAGGATTCCCTCCAAGGAGCCTCTTATGCCCACCTCTCACAGACTCTCATTCTCCACATGCCTGTCCCACCCCAGGAGTATACACCTTCACTGTCACATAGTCCATCAAATTCTCCACCTCCCTTCCATGGCTTCAACAACAGGATGGGTAGGAATTATCAGAGCTCTGTAGTTGCTACTGGACTCCCTCCAGGAGAACTCACTTCCCTAGAAACTCTCCCACCTTAAGAGAGTTGCTAGGGAATTGAGTTCTTCCAGAGGGAGTCCAGTAACATCTTCTGAGATTTGAGAATTCCTATCCGGCCTGTTGCTGAAGCCCTGGAAGGGAGGCAGAGCAGTCGATGGACTATGTGACAATGAAGGTGTATACTTATGGGGTGGGACATGCATGTGGGGAATGCGAGTCTATGAGCGGTGGGTGTAAGAGGATCCTTGGAGGAAATCCTTTCTGTAGACTGGTGCAACTTCATGTTTTCCTTTCCTAGCCTAGGAATCCCTTTCCCGGTGGATTTTAGTCCCAAATCTAGGGTGACCCACTACTGAGAGTGATGAGCAGCGTGGTCTAAGGCTGGGAGGTTCGTGGAAGGTCTGCATGCATTTGGTGCACTAAAATTAAGAGATAAGTATGATTTATGTGATTAATGGTTAAATGATGTATTTTAGTGCATGTCTGTGATTCTTATACTAATATCATGTGTTTCATTGCATGTATTCTTTCATGTTATCTTTGTTTGTTTATGTTAAGTTCATATGTGATTATTTCCGCAAAGACTCTGTCTGGGCATGGACAGTTTTAATTATCTATAACAGAACTTGAGAAACAGAGTAGTTGGTTTTGGATTAGTGGTGTAGTCCATGACGAGAGTGGTCGGGGGACATTACAATCTAGTATCAGAGCCCATGGTTTCCGCATTGAACCTAGATGGGCCATGAATGTGGAATTTAGAGTTAAAATTCCACGAGAATTGATGTATAGAGTGCCAGGAGGGCACTAGGGAACACCTTGGATGTGTTCATAAGCTCAGGAGGTATAGTCATTCTATAAACCACGACAGACATGGTATTGGGCCACATAGTTAAAATGGGCCATTGGATCTGTTCGGAAGGATACAAATCCCCCACCATCGTCAGATCGGGAGAAGGTACACGAAGGTTAAGCTCTGAATTCCTTCGAACTTTTCCCTCCAGTCATTTTCAAAATTTAAGCTGACAAAATATCGAAGTTCATAACTAATGTGGACCTTCCATTTTATGGGGACACATGTCCTAAGATTAAGCCATGTTCGGGAGTTCGACGTTCGAGGAAATTTGTTGGAGGTTGCACGACGGAGAAATTGTTGAAGTCTCAAATTGTCGAAGTGACATGCCTTGGTGATGTCACCTAGGGTGACGTGGACACACAATATGCATGCCACGTGTTAGTGTGTTTTGTTATTTTGAAGGGATGATTTGGCAGTTAGAACTTGACACGTGCCACCCCTCAGATTAGGCCACGTGTCAATTTCTTGGAATCTTCCATGTAGCACCCTGGTGTGCAGTACTAAGTAGACCCCAATGGTTCTCCACTTTGGCATTCAAGGAAAAGTGTTGAAAGAACTCTCAGACCTCCGAAGTCCCAGAGTCCCAAAGTTTCGAAGTGACATGGCAGTGATGTCACCTAGGGGTGACGTGGACACACATTATGCATTCCACATGTTAGTGTGTTTTGAGCTTTTGAAAGGATGATTTGGTAGGTAGATCTTGACACATGTCACCCCTCATATTGGGACACGTGTCCTCTTCTAGTGTTCTGCCATATGGCACCAAATCCTACAGTTCGGAGACTTGGAACTCAGGAGGAACATGGTTAAGAATTGTTAAGTATGAAGAGTCTTGAAGATCCGAAGAGAGAAGTAAATCCTCGTCATCCATCTAGAGGGGACACGCAGAAATAGATCCATCATAGATATAAATGAGGAATAAGAACCGTTGATCTGTACGTCCTTCGAGTATTTGGAGAATTGATGTTCGGGGAAAATGTATAGTAACGGGGGAAGATCCTTTGAAGCCTCGGAGTCCCAAAGAAAAGGATTACCACCTAGTTGTTAGTGTTGGGTCACAACCCTTGGTCATATGAGTTTGGGGGCCGAAGGAAAGGGGCTAGCACCCAAAATGTTTGTTTAAGAACATAAAAAAGGCTTAGTGAAGGAGCTCGTGAGGTTCCTGATTGAACAAAACTAAATAAAAAGAAGTAAGTAAAAGTTTGTAAAGCTAAAGAGAGGATCTAACATGGATCCAAGAGCCAATTCGACTCTGATAATTAAGAATAGTTGAACATACATCACCTTCCAGGAAGCGCCATTGCTCAAATAGTCATAACTTCCTGCTCAAAAATCAGAATTGAGCAAGGGAGCAGTCATTGGAAAGGTCTAGAACAATAGAGGACAAATGTTCACCTATAAATTGTCTATGGACAGTAAAATTTCTCATAAAATAAATAGAAGGAATTATGATCATTATAAACTAGAATTGTACATGTTTGCATGGTTTTGTTCAGACAGTTGGTCTGACGAAAGTTTTGTTGGCTACAAACTTTTGCAGAGTTTTCAGTTGCCAAAATAGAACATAATATTCCTGGAGTGTAGAGAGATGGAGGATACACAATAGTCTTACAGTCAGGAAGATGAGGTTAGATGAATGAATGTCCATCTAGGAATTGAAGGAACTAATTCCAATGGACATGGTGAAGGAAAGGATGAAGACATCAATCTGGTGGAGACCATAAGAAAATTGTAGGCAGATGTACAGATCCACAAAGATGGTAATAAAAGGATTATAAAGACCAAAGAGTAGTAGGAGAAAATCTTGGACAAAACTGAGAATAAGTTAGACAAGGAGAGTGACTCCAACAAATATGGAATCCACAAGACCCCTAAGGAAAAATAAAGATCTAGGAGTGGTAGAATACATCACCAACACTCCCAAAGGAATTCCAACATGAGAGCACACATAAGCTCAATTCCATCTCCTGTTAGGAAGCATAGGAGGTATGAGGTAGATGAATTAAAAGGAGAAATGAACAAGATCAAACCTCCTACTTTTGATGGAGATCACAAGAAGGATGAAGATGCTGGGACATAGATGCTAGGCATGAGGAATTACATCCAATTTCATAACTATTCTTCTCATGCAGAAGGAATAATTGATATTTATCATCTGAAGGGAAAGGAATCCATGTGGTGGGATCAACTTGTGCAAGTGAAACACATCAGAGAGAAGAATGTTACATGGAAGGAATTCAAGAAGCATTTTGAGAAGAAATAATTAACCAAGTGGTATTATGATAAAAAAATGAAAGAGTTCTTTGAACTCAAACTGGGTAGCATGAACATTGATGAGTATGACAAGAGATTCCTGGAACTGCTGAAGTATATCTCCTTCATCAAAGATGAGACAGTTAGGATCCAGAGATATCTGAGTGGACTACCATCCTTCATCAGTGACAAGATTCAGTATGATGATCCCAAAACTTTGGAAGAAACCATAAGAAGAGATAAGTGCTTTTATGATAAAAAAAAATGAAATCCTACTTTCCAATGAGCCTGGGAAGACAAGAAGAATTTTAAGAGGGAATAGAGGTAGAAGGAAAACAAGACACCATTTTTTAGAAACAATCCTCAAGGACAACCATCTTTTAGAGAGAATAGAATGGATGAGGTAGGTGAGAAAAGGCCAAGGAAACCACCGATGCAATGTTGGGTTTGTAAATGAGATCTTAAGTATATGGATTGTCCTCACAAAGATGACAAAGTGAGAGCTATCCACAATGTCCAGCAAGAAGAAATAATGGATGACATGGGCATAAGTGTGTCAAGGATCTATGCAAAACTGGACAAGAAGCAAGCAGAGTTTCAATCACACATGATTGAAGTAGAAGGTATGATCAATAACATTACTACACCTCTGGAAAATCTACTAAAGAAGGAAGAAGTGTTCTAGTGGACCCCAGAGTGTGATAAATATTTCAATATCCTGAAGGAAAAGCTCAGAACAACACCTTTTTTGATATTTCCAAACTGGGAAAATGAATTTCATGTGCACATAGACACATCAAGTATTTCCTTGGGATCCATCTTGGCGCAACTAGGAGATGGAGCCATGTATCATCCTATATATTTTTATAGCAGGAATTTGTCGTACGCTGAGAACAACTATACAACCACAGAAAGGGAAGGTTTAGCTATGATTTACGCTCTGCAGAAGTTTAGACATTATTCATTAGGATCTCATTTTAAGTTCTTTACTGATCATTCTACATTAAATTTTCTAGTTAACAAGCAGGTTCTGGAAGGAAGATTTTTTCGATGGTTGTTACTGTTTCAAGAATTTTCATTCGAGGTGATCATTAAACCTGGACGATGCAATGTGGGGACTAATCACTTGTCTATATTAGAGTCAGGATAAAGTGGCAAAGCAGTTGATGATCATCTCCCAGATGGAGACCTGTTCCAGGTTGAGGCCATACCAGAATACCTGGAAGACATAATAGTCTTCTTAAGTACAAGGGGCCCTCCCAGAAACATACTCTACAACTCAGAAACATCATATGGTGGTTAGAGAAGAAGACTATCAATTGATTGCAAGGAAATTGTATAAGTTTGGACTAGATAGTATCCTTCAGAGATGTGTCTTATATCATGAAAGACAATACATACTCTAGGAGTGTCACAATGGAGTTGCAGGAGGTCATGTTGGAGGAAAGACCACTACGCATAAATTCCTCCAATATGGAATATGGTGGGCCATGCTCTTCAAGGATGCAAAGGCACATGCTAGATCTTACGACGTTTGTCAAAGAGTGGGAAAGCCATCACGACGAGACAAATTTCCTCTTCAGCCAGTTCGATCTCTACAAGCATTTGAGAAATGGGTGGTTGACTTCATTGGTTTGATCAACCCCACAACTAAGCATTCAAAGGATAGGTATATTATTACTCCAACTAATTACCTTACCCGTTAGGTTGAGACAACAACTATCCAGTATTGTTTGACCGATACTACTGCTAAGTTCATTTTTGAAAATATTATCACTCGGTTTGGATGTCCTAGGATTCTGACCAGTGATCAGGGTGGTCATTTTATTAGTAGTACAATAGAAAAGCTTACAACATAGTTCTTGATCCAACACCATAAGAGTAGCCCCTACCATCTGCAAGCCAATGGAATAGTGGAAGCGTTTAACAAGATTCTAGAGAGAGGATTAATGAAGGTTTGTTGCGCAAAAATGGAGGATTGGGATGACAAAGTACCAACAGTTTTATGGGCTTACAGTACAACCACAAATAAACTCCACAAGTACACTCCATTTCAGCTAGTTTATGGGAAAGAGGATCTGGTACCTGCATAATTCATTACTCTGAGTTTATATATTGCACAGGTTACATACATGTCGGAGGATGAATCAGTTGCACAAAGGCTCATGAAGTTGCAAGAAATTGAAGAGACCGGGTTTTTAACAAACTTCCATCAGTCAGTTGAGAAAGCAAGGCAGAAATATTGGCATGGCAGACACATTAATACCAAAGAATTTGTGCAAGGAGACAAGGTCATACTTTATGACATTAGATACTAGAAACATCTAGGCAAGTTGCACATGCATTGGTTGTGATCATTTACAGTTGCGAAGATCCAACCTTCTGGAACAGTCAGACTCACGCAACTGGATGGTATGCTACGGCCAGGATGGGTGAATGRCGCTCACTCAAAACCCTATATGTCTCAGAACAGAGCTAAAGGACTATTGATCTAGTCCAAAGGAGCATGTATAGTATTTATATTTGAGTGTTTTTTCAATTTTKGTGAATTCAGTTAATAAAGTCAAAGAGTGCATTGTTTCGCCGCGGCATGTAGTTCATTTTTATGTTTAAGTGTTGTTTTGATGMTGAACTGCTTACTCAACAACTTAGGATTAGARGAGTCATGAAYCCATTAATGAAAATCATTAATATGACGGGGAACCCTTTGTATTCAAAYGAAGAGMGAATCCAGACACAATCCGAGTACATGTGCCACACAAACCTAGCCCARACATAGCCTTTATTACCACTATAGTAACCCGTCTGAATTTTGTTAAACCATAAAGCTACGATACACGAAGATGCCACCAGTATTTGTGCCAAGATTCTCATCCATTAAATGGTAATGTTTGGAATCGGCCACGTCCYTGACCAACTTGGCTAGTAAATGCTGAGATCACCCAATAGATTTACCCCGTTAACTAGTCCYGTCGGAAAAMTCATATCCAAGTCGCGTCTATAGGGTTAATGATGAATAACAGTTATTGTAGAACTTTCCAGCTAAGCCCGAGTATAAGGCTTTGAGAAATCATTGTAGGACACATTTTTTCCCAACGAGAACTTAAAGATTTGCAAATTCTGAATTGCGAGCAAGCTTGTGAATTCCCTCGACCCTCTTTCATGATACCCAATCCCAGTTTAGTCATTGAATTTGTTGACAGTTCAGACTCACCATGCCGAGATATATAGGGAGTAGAAGTGTTGTTTCAAGGGATGCAGTACCAGATGAGCCCTGTGATCCCCGGGTCGAGATCATGGGCGATCTCAAAGGGAAGGTCGAGCAAGTCAATCTCCTCAACCTTGATCTGATAGACCAGGTTATGTTCCCACAAATGAACATCGATGTCTTCTGGAGTGTTTCTCCAGATGAGTTGGGAGGCATGCAGTTCATGCCAAAGCTAGTGTTCATTAATCTGTTCAACTCTACAATTATGAACCTCATGGATTCACTAGTTTTCGACACCACTGGGGAAGTTTCAAGGTGTACCAAGTTTCTCATCAATAGGGTACATGACAGAAGCTTGTGGTTGGATAGGAGATATCCAATTCACACAGAGGACATCCACCAGCTTACTAGACAGTCCATCGAGGGCGAGGATATTGTGTCCAAAGGTTTCCAAGGTCCCAACAAGCATGGAAAGAAGAAGGGGTAGCCCGGTTTATATGAGAGGTTTTATACATAGAGGGGGGGGGTTGCACAGCCAAGATCGACCCCATACTACCCAAGATGGTCAAGACTAGTTTCTATATAATTTATAGCAAGGTCATGTAGTCTTACTACAAAGGAGAGTGTACACTGGATGCCCCATCAGTGGCAGATTTTTGTGCCAATGGCGTTGTCTTCAACTAGTGAAACTATTTAATGGAGGAACTCCTTGTGGCATGCGAGGAAGAATAGGATAAGGGTGGCACTTTCACCTACGGATACTTATTGGTCACATTTGTAATGTTGAAATGGACACCACCCATAGGAAGACCATTGTTTCCAGCAAATAAGGGGTGATTGGAAAAGAGGTTTTAGCCGTGGAACTCAAGGTCAAACTCGGAGAACACCACCTTCAACAACATGACATTCTCCAAATGGTACAACATGTTGCTCGATGAAAAAAAGAGGTTGCGCATTCCGTAGGAATTGCTCAACTGCAACACGTGGAACATTGCATTCAACATGAACCGCCACCATACATTCATGTGGCTAAGGCATGCCAATAGAGAGAAATTCCACTCATGCATGCTTTCATTTTACTTATATGAGGAGGCCTTCGATAAGGAGGTTATGTCATGGAATGGATTCAAACACAACCCACGCAAGTTGGGGATGCATTACCTTCTGCCTGTAGATATGTTGAAGAAGAGGGGTCAGGAAGAAGGGGTAGGACCGAGCTCAAGCTCGGAGGTACAAAATAAGGAAGCCCCAGTACAGACAGACTCTAATGAGGAGGAAGAGATCCATCCACTGGAGAGAAAAAAAACAACACTACCTATGTTCCCTCAACTTACTGAGCAAGTTATGTTGACAGGTAGGGATGCCAACAAAATATTTAGTGTTGCATTCATTACAGAGCCAATGGCTAAGAAAACTAGGATGGGGAACTCCCCAAGCAAGGTTTTGAACCCCCAGCCCATTTCATCCATCATTCCTCGCACTCGCTCAGCGACTCGAGCAGCCCATATTATAGACATCCAAGATGACCCTGAGCCTGACACCACTCCATCCACCACCATCATCACTGAGAAACCTCCATAACAACCACAACCCCACTCACCACCTCCAAAAACCGTCATTCCATCCCAAACCATCGACCCAGAACCCATGCATCTCGATCCCCTAGAGATACCCGAGCAGAGACCAGAACTCCCTGGTCCAAACCCAGCAGTACCTGAATAGAGGCTACAAATAACTAGACCAAACCCTAAATCTTGGGACCAACATATCATACCCTTTTTTCCCATTTAGTACACTCCCTCTTTGACGGTGATGAAAACAACACAAAAGCCGCAAGTATGAAGTCCTCAGCCCACTTCCTCAATGACCAAGGTTGAGGGTTCTATCGGAAGCGCCACCCCGGAAGCTGAGGTCCACAAAGAGGTGGAGGCACTAGAGGTTTAGAAGGAACCTGAGATGGCATTAGGACAAAGCACAACATCAGTTCAGGAAAAAATGGAGCTATTCCTCCAAAACCCTCAACAGTGCATAGAGTTGCTGCAACTCTGTCTGACCAGAACAAAATTTCTAACACTCCTGCCATCAACGTTGAGGTTGAGGCTTGCGCTAGGACCATCTATAGGAGAGGAGGAGGTGGAGACTCCTTCAGAGAATTCAATGGCCAATGGAATTCCACTATAGGTCCGAGCACCTACGGATGCCACCCCTTCTTTCACTGACCTTGCACAGTGGGCAGCAACTCAGTTAGTCGGAATGATTAGAGCCTCAACTGATCAACTGGAGCAGAGGCTCCAGTAGGCTGGAAGGACTGCAAAGTTTGCAAGGGAGGAAGCATTCCTTGCTCAAGTTCATAGAACAATGGAACAATACGCCAAGATCCAAGCGGAACATAAACTGGAAAGAGTCCATGAGAGGCTTGTTGAAGCCTAGTCGAAAATAAGGAAATTAGTGCAACAATTGCTAGAGCCAGTGTTGTAGGAGAACCTGAGAATCAAATCAAGCTACTTTAGGGAGCGTGGTCATAGCTTTCCATTCATGTAGAGAAACTGGAAGTACAGTTGCAGGAAATCCAGCAGGAAGCATAACAACAGCCTCGGAAGTTGTAGGAGCAGATGGAGAAAGTAGTGTTGGAAGGTAACAATGCTCGAGCAACACTACACAAGTGCACAACCAAGTGAAGAAAGATATTTTGGGAAGTTATCGACTGGATGGGAATTATGGAAAGGTGCAACCAAACTATAGAGGAGGTGCATGTAAGAATCCATTTTCTCAATGAAGAAGTTGCAGTCACCATGGAACCACTGGAGCAACAAGAGAAATTCAATCAAATTCAGCAAGTGGATAATGAGCTGAACGCTTTGTTTGAAGCACAATCTGTAGCCAAGAAGGAGTTGTGTGAATTTTGACCTGTTGTTCAGACAATATATATGAAAAAGAATCAAGTAGATGCTACAACCAAGTCTGAATGGAACTATCTGGTTGCATCCAAGCCCAAAGGATTTATCACAGATGCAACTCAATAGTTTGTCATCGAAGCCTCACTCCTTGCCAAGAAGTGGCAGGATAAAATTGGGAGTTTACAGGAAGTCAGGAAGTAGGCCTTAGAGTTTGTCCCAGAGTTGGGCCCTTCATTTGAAGAGGCAGAAAAAGAGAAAGAGAATGTAGAAGTTGAAAAAAAAGTGGATAATAAGGACAAGGGAAAGAAACAGGCACTCCTAGAAGCCACAAAAGAGCCAAGTACTTGACTCGAGAGCGAGTCAAGGATTGTGGTCAGAGCCTATTGGGACCTTCATTTTTGGTTTGAAGTTGCACAAAGAGGAATACAGTCCTAGTTTTGGTCAAACACGAGTTGTGCAAGCTACAAAAGAAGCTAGATAGTGGAGCAAGCAAAGAAACAAAAAATGGTTGCAAAAAGGGATAGCGCAACGCCAGCAAGGCAAAAGCAGTTACAACAGAACAAGAAAGTATGAGGAGCCCAAAGCTAGAAGATTCCACTCAACCTATATATGAGATGCATACTATTGTAAAAGGGCTGGTTAGCTGATATGGTTGGGTTGGCTATTAGTGGTTGGGTTTAGTTGAGAAAAGGTTATGTAATTGTAATTTGCATATAGTTTTGGGAAAAGGGGTAGATAGAGCTCTGTGACTTGAGTCCCAAGCCAGAAGGTTGTAATAGAGTATTTATTTGTATCTATGAGTTTGTATCTGAGAATATCTGTTGCTAATATATAAAGAAGGACCTAAAATTTTGAAATATACTATGTCATTCTGTGTTTATTCTTATGAATTGCCTCTTTACAGTACTTCCTTATGCTTGATAAGATCAATATGTTGTCTTTGTGTACAAATTCTTTTGTGACTTGAGTGTCTTTAGTTCTAGTATGAATGAGTTCAGATCTGTTCTGTAGTTAGTCTATCTTACGAAAGATCATGGTGAATCTTGAAGGTTCTGGGAACCCACCTAAGTATTCTCCTTTCCCTTCCCTATCTTTCTGTCTTGGTTGCGCTTCGGGTGAGACTTCTTCTCTTTGGAGGAGATGAAAATTCCGACGCTCTAGACTGCTGAGTGTCATTTTTTGGTAACCTGAGAAGGACCTTGGTTTGATCAATTCCGAAACAACATTCTTCATCCAAGTTCCTCCAAATAATCAAGCTCCTTCTTTGTACCTCATACTAAATTATTAGAGATTCCTTAATGCTCTCCTTTCAGCGGGTCTCCTTCCATCGACTTCAGCCCATCTATTCTGGAAACGAGACCTAGAGTCCTATGAGTACCTAGAGGCTTGCGGTCATCAGTGGTAGGTTCTCTCACCATTGACAGTTGGGAATACATCAATTTCTCCTAATCGATTGATTCTTCAAGTGTTCGACCTCAACTCCTTTATTCACACTTGTAAAAATGTACTCAGTGCCTTGATACCTAGTTTCATTATCGGTAGGTTGTCTCATGTTTGTTAATGGTATACCTTAATGACCGGTAATCAAACGAAGTCTCATTGTGTTCAAACTCAACTCCTCTATTCACATGATGTAGACTTGCACCTTTGGCGGATCGTGTAGAAGAGTTGAAGACATCAGTTTATAGTCACAGCTTCCCTGAGCTATTGCTATCATTCATTGGCCCAATACCTATATGACTTCAGTGATCATGGGAGATCAGATTGTACTCCTTTGTATTAAGATATCTTTGGATTTATTTTGAGACTGGTTTTCACTGGGCCTTGTTCGTGACTATGACATCCTTTGGCATCTATCTACTCTTGTATTTCCTATTCATGGCCATGGAAAGTTGTTTGGTATATTTCCACATGGATTTAAGGTGTAATTGAAATTGGAATCCATGTGCACAAAGTCAGTATGGATTGTAATAATCTTATGAGAAACTACTTTGTCCATCTAGGTCTCCATTACTCCACTTTTGGGAATTATAATATATTTTGGCCATCGTAGATACTCCTCTGACCTCAAACATTAGGGGACATCTATCATAGACATATTTTCATCACCCCATGCAAAATTTCTTAGAAGGCCTTTTCCATTTCCCTATGCATACTTGAAGTCATTTTTTGCATTTCGCAGAGATAAATAACATATTTTTTCCACATATACGCACCCTAAAATCTATACAACATGCGTATATGTAGGTTTCACCATTACAGCCCGCGTACATCGGGTTTTTTTCTCAAAATTAAAAAATTGTGTCAGGTTTCCATGTCACGTCACGAGATCCATGATCCTTGACCTTCCATATATTGGAAACGTTTTGACTCAGACCTTCGGTTCCATTTGAAGGCTATAAATGGGCCATATCCAAGCCATGGAAAAGAGGAGAAGAATTCAACTTTGAGAGAAAAGTTACTATGGAGAAATTATTCAATTCATATTGAGTATGCATCCCTTTGTCCTTTTAAGTCTAAACACATTGTTCATCCCCCAAGATCTTCCCTATTTGATGGAGAACCTCATTTTCCCTCTTATATGAGCTTGCCTTTAGAGGAGGATTGAAGTGGTGGAGGCCCAGCTCAAAGGGACTTAGTTTCTTGATTTTGAACGTGATGACATAGAAGTTTGTCATTCATATACTTCTGTTGATTACATTTTAATAGAAATACTCTTTTCTCGTTCAATTAATGTTTTGCAAATATTTGAATTGTTATTCCACAAAGTTAGCACATATGGTAATAATATTGATGGATTATGTTATTGTATGTGCTAACTTTGTATATTATTACCATATGCTTGTGTATATTGGTTGTTGAGGAAAGGTTGTAGGTGTATTTCTCAACAGTGGAATTCATCAAACATCTCGATGAGGTAGGATCTTTATATTCTCTTGTTAGCATATTTGTTTGTATAGCAAACTTGGGATTAGAGTTGATTTCTGCAGTCATTTCCATCTGTTGTGGTTTACCCCATGCCATAGAGTGATTTTTTTCGTAACACCTATTCCCAACGACCTTTACATAGATGAAAGGCATCGCATGAGAGATAGGAGAGATGAATATCCCTCTCAAACCTAAGGCTAGATCTGTTAGATAGAGACCATATAGAATAAACACAATATATAAGCAGAAAATGAAAGAAGAAATTGATAGAATGTTGGAAGATGGTATCATAGAACTAGTGGAGCAATCTAAATGGATAAGACCTATGGTAGTTCAAGAGAAGAAACAAGGGGGGATAAGGATTTGTTTCGACTTGAGGAAATTGAATGATGCTTTCCTACATGACCCCTTTCCCACCCCTTTCATAGATGAGGTATTAGAGAATGTGGGAGGCCAAGATGCATACTCATTTACAGATGGATTCCCAGGTTACCATCAGATCAAGATAACTTGAGAAGACAGGTACAAGACCACTTTTTCCACAGAGTGGGGATCCTACCAGTACACAGTCATGTCGTTTGGGCTGAAGAATGCACCAACTATATTTTCAAGGGTATTAATAGTTGTTTTTAAGGAGTTCATACATCAGTTTTTAGAAGTGTATATGGATGATTGGACCATATATAGTATGTTAAAATACCATGTGGAATTGTTAAGAATGATGTTGGAAAGCTGCAGGCAGTGTCATATATCATTGAATATCAAGAAGTGCATCTTTGGGACACCTTTTGGAATATTATTGGGCCATATAGTATGTAAACAAGGCTTGCTAGTTGATCTTGCCAAGATTGCAGTCATTGTCAATTTACCACCACCAAAATCAGTGCACCAGTTGAGAGAAACATTGGGACATACAGGCTACTACAATTTTTTTATAAAAGGATATGTGCATATCACTGCACCAATGGAGAAATTGTTAAAGAAGGATACTAAATTCCAGTGGAATGAGGATTTCCAACAAGGTTTGGATACCCTAAAAGAAAATATGGTAACAACACCTATTCTAGTATTTACAGACTGGGAAAAGACATTCCATGTGCATGTAGATGCATCAACTATAGCACTTGGAGCAATTCTAGTGCATCCAGGAGCAGGGGATTTGGATCATCCTATAGTATTTGCAAGAATAAAGTTGTCTAAATCAAATCAGAACTACAACACTACATAAAGAGAAGGCCTAGATATGGTCTATGAACTTCAGACATTTAGAAATTACTTATTGGGAAAACACTTTAAGATGTTCACATATCATTCAACCCTCAAATACCTAGTCAACAAACCAGTGTTGGGGGGGAGGATATGCAGATGGCTACTATTATTTCATGAATTTTATTTCGAAGTGATAGTCAAACCAGGGAAGATGAATGCAGGACGTGATCACCTGTCAAGGGTAATTAAAGGAGAAGAACCTACCAAATTGGAAGACAACTTCCTTAATGCCTAGTTATTTTCAGTCCAAATAGTCGATGAATACTTTGTTGATATTATTGAATACTTGAGTACATGAATTTCACCACAAGAGTTCAAAAATGCATAGAGGAAGAATCTGGTATTCAAAACTACAGACTATCAAATGATTGCAGAACATTTATACAAGATGGGCGCATACAACATTCTGATAAGATGTGCACTAGAACATGAAAGACCTAGAATTTTGGCAGAATCTCATGAGGGAATAGCTGGAGGACACTATGCAAGAACATATATTGTGAAGAAGGTATTGCACGCAGGCCTATGATGGCCAAAAATTCATAGAGATGCTAAGGACTATTGCCAGAGATGTGATGTCTGTCAGAGAGTTAGTAAACCTAACAGAAGGGATGAGATGCCTCTAATACCACATGTAACTTTGCAGGTATTTGAAAAATGACAAATAGAATTTGTGGGACCAATTAACCCACCATCAAAATGGTGAGGAGAAAGGTATATCATTACTGCAACAGAATACTTAACAAGATGGGAAGAAGCAACACTAGTAAAAGACTGCAACACAGAGACAACAACACACTTCTTGTTTGAGAAAGTGATCACTAGATTTGTATGTCCAAGGATTTTGATAAGTGACGAAGGTACTCACTTTATCAACAGTACTATCAAGGCTATGACTAAGGAGTTTGAATTCTATCATCATAAGAGTACACCATATCATCCTCAAGAAAATGAAACAGTAGAATCCTTCAATAAGATCTTGGAGATTCTCTGACAAATATATGCAATGTCAAGAGGGATGATTGGGACTTGAAAATACCAATATTACTATGGGCATACAAGACTACATGTAAGAATCTGACAGGACAAACACCATTCAGGTTAGTGTATGGGAAAGATGTAGTGGTACCACTAAAATTTCAGGTACCCAGTCTATGTGTAGCAACAATTACCAACATGACATAAAGAGGCACAGTAAAGGAAAGGCTCAATAAACTAATGGAGATGGAAGAAGATAGGATTCTGGCAGGATTTCACCAAGAGGTACATAAATCAAGAGATAAAGCTTGGGATGAAAAACATATCAAGAGGAAGAGTTTCAATGAGGGAGATCTAGTCTTGCTTTATGACAGTAAATTTCTTCAGCATCTAAGTAATATCATAATGCATTGGCTGGGACCATATGAAGTGAAGACTGTCACAGATGGGGGAGTTGTACAAATAAAATATTTGGGAGGCACAAAACTGAGAGGAATGATCAATGGAAGTTGAATGAAATTGTATAGGGATAGTCGACCTCCTAGCACTTAAAACTTATAGCGCAGTAAGAAAACATGTACATAGTGGATATAGTAGAAGTTAAGATAGAGAAAATGAGAAAAATAAACAAAAAGGAGAAAAATAAGCGAAAAAGAATTAAAAAATTAAAAAAGAGATAAAATGCAAAAACAATGGGGAAAAATTGTGCGTAGTAACTACCACGACAAACATCAGAAGAATGCGTGCAGTAAAAAGTGAACTTGGCACAAATGCACAAAAAAAGGTAAAAGTAAACATAACCCAGTCTATAAAAGATAGAAAAGCATATAGTTATTCAACACTTAGCAAATTTTTACCTCAGAGTGAAAAAGAGAACCCATGCCCTAGTTTCAAATCGACGAAGTAGAAAGCCGATATTACAATAGTTGCGCAGGATGAATCCACCGAAGTTTGGGTCATCAGGATAGTTTTTCCAGGTCACTCGACATGGACAAAGGCGTAAGGAACGACTGCAACAGTTGGAGAATATAGTTGAGCTTGAGGATGTGACCACCTCAGACCCAAAATCGATTAGCCTAATGCATATCAAGGAAGAGCTCCCTACAACACAACAAGGAGAGATAGGGTAGAGCTCAGGGTCCAGAAACATGGGCTCAAACCCTAACCCTGAAGCGCCTGAAAGAATGGATGACACAATGGGACCGCAAAAGTCCTAGGCACAAGACGAAGTACTAGTCGAGGACATAATCGACAGGCCAAAGTCAGCTAGGGAATAAGAGGGAAAAAAAGAAGCAGAGGCAGGCACATTTTTCGTGCGGAAAAAAGGAAATACACCCAACAACATGGAAATCAACCTTCCATTCCTTCTAGACACAGTCCCCACTATCAATGACATGTCAGGGAAGGTACCAAAGTTGAGGTATGTGGACCATGACGTGTGCGACATGGCCAAATTTCCAGAATTGGCCAAGGAAAACTATATTATTAACATAGGGCATATTGGACCCCTGGGACAACCAGTGCTAGAGCCCGCGTAATGGATTACAGGGTTGTAATTTAGGTATAATGAACCTCTTGGTTATACCTCATTTTTTGCGTGGTAAGAATGTCGGTTTATGCATCAAATAGTTGGTCGCCTAAGTCCATGGAGGAATTATTTGGATGGACAGACCAATGCAGATCCACATGGCATTAATTTCCAAAATAAAAGGATTTCCTATAGTCAGCGTACTGCCAGAAGACTTCTTGGAAAACAAAGTTCTTGAGAAATAACTAAAAGAATAAGTGAAGGCACAGTTCGACATGACCAGGGGGAATAGAGGCATCATCATCAAAGAAATAAACGACGATGCCACAAGGTTCACTAGTAGGATAATGGCGTGCAAGCTGCTATGAAAATGTCGGAGAGAGGAAGCTCTAGCAGGAGTGATCGCAATAGCAGCATAGTGCATGAAGGGGATGAAGTTCAGTTGGGCACAGTACCTACTGAACCAATTCCTACTTGACTTTAGCAACACGCAGGAAAATGGAATTGAATTCCATTACTATTGGCTGATAATATCAATAGATATGGTAGGGTGGTAGGATCCCAAGTTCTTCGCATTCTTAGACAGAGTGGGAAAATTCTACGCGGCCAAGTAGCAGTCTCTCTGGAAGCGAAGGATAATAAGACGCAATAGAAAACAACATTGTGTTTTCCATGCTTCTAGAAGAAATCAAGCAGCGCACAACAAACATCTGGCACATACATATGGAGGTCACACAGGAAACAGAGGGGATAGTTAAGTTCAAGGAATCCCAACATCACCTATGGATCCAAGCCGTGAGGGATCCAAAAACGTCATGGTTGAAGATGCAATATTGCATCACCGGGGAAGAGGTGGAGTGGATTATCAAGGACTGGCCCATGCAGTGGCACTCACCTGCAACAAAACCAACTACACGGACAGGCATGATGTAGTCCTCCAAGACTAAGGAAATGTAGGATAGGTATCCCTATGGATAACACTCAAACAACTATAGCGTGAACCATACTAAGTGGGAGCATCGCGGTACCAAAAAGATCGAGGAGAATGCCCATAGTATCAAGAACAATAATTTGGGCATAGATGGGGCCAAAGGAGACCATACAGGCTCAAGTGAAAGGAGACAAAGAAACAACCCTCAAAAACATCAAGTAATACCGTGCAAGGAAAATATGTGCGCAAGAAGATGAAGTATGAAACAAAGGACCTCAACATTACCCTCACATGGGATGATGCAAATATCGTCATGGATAAGGTCCAAGATAGGAGAGAGGAAGTGGTCAAAACAGGAGAGGCACAAAGGGAGTAGATCATGGTGAAGTTGCTAGAGTTTCAAGCAAACATCCAACATCTACAGAACTGGGCCGAGTCATAGGCCACTGCGCGACCACATGAGGATACACAGAGGCCATCTTCACAGAGATAAGTTGAGGAGACCATGAAATTCATTGTCCATGGTAGGGAGACATTCACGGTAACGTGTCAAATGATAAAATTCAACTAGGTGAAAATGTAGAAACCCCTAGAAGAAGTGGAACAAGTAGAGTTGGTGATGGCGCAGATCCCCACAAAGGCCTTATATGGGATGCAAGCTAGTGTTATGTAGGAACTAAAATTTAGGGCTCGTGCAGATGCCAAAAATATAGAGGTTGGAAGAGGGGTTGCAAAGATGATCCAGATCACATGCGACCAGTTGAATGACGTAAAGGAAGAGGAGAAAGAATGTGTAGATAGGCTAGAGCAAGGGTTGAAAACGACATACAACTGGATCCCCAATAGTGCGTAGGAAACAGAGAGAAGCGGAGAGGATAATATCAAACTCATCGTGTAGACAATTGACCAGTATAGGCAAGAGCTTGAGGATATAAGAGAGAATCTCAATCCCACGACCCCACCTGAGGTCTGAGAGCAGAGGAAAGAAGAAGTTGCACTCCAACTATAAGAGATGGAGAAATAAGTCAACACAATAGAAGGATTGTTTGACAAAGCATCTGTTGGCACAGGGGGATACCCAGGGTTCAACGCTTCAACAATCCACCAAAAAAACCCTAACTACCAACCCTTTCGGAAACACCTGCGAAGAAGGAGAAGTCTCACCTGAGGTAGAAGAAGGGGGAGTTATAGGACTCAGGTGTTTATAACCAAGCTGGGACATAGATCTGTGATTATAACACTTCACAGAGTATTCTATCCACACTTAGAAGGTGATATGCATTAGTTCATTGAATTCATTAAAATCACAGAACAAACCCTAATACTGATCAACGCAGTAACAAAAAAGATTAAACATTTCTACCACTTATCACATAACCTTAGGTTAGCATTCATTCATCTTTAACACAGGTAAAGCACAAAGCATCAACAGATCTATCTAACAAACATAATAAGAAAATCACTGAGCATATTCATAGCATAAACAACACCACACAAAGCCAACCAAAGACACAAGATATAAGTGGTTCACCCAAGTGTAGGGCTACGTCCACCAACTACTTTATCTTCTTTATTATTCTTCAATCTTCTTACATTCAGTCGCTCCTTTGCACCATGCCACAGAGACAAGCTTCGCAGAGGACAAGATATTTGTGCACTGAGCACCAGATCCTCCTTCCCAAAATTAGGTCAAGGCACAGAGCCAACTCCTCTATCAATCACAGAGCCTTACATACACATTCTTTTACAAAGAAACCCACAACTACTCACACTTAGCCACTTTCCACTACTCTTCTACATTACATTCTTACTTATTTATACTTTTACAATCCCTTAAAAAAATGCCTAATCATGGGAAAACCCATGGGATGACATCCCATAAACCATTAAAAAAATCGTAAGGAACACCTTTATGGGTCCACAAAGCTAGAAAAACAAGTGAGATCCACGATCTCAGCTCCGTCTGGGTGCTCCATCCTCGATCACTGTGTCGAATTCCAAAAAGTGGTCAAACCTAACCAAGGTTTTCTCAAAACTTGGTCGAGGGCCAATAGGTCCCCAACACTCACCTGTTTCTCATCCCGAGTCACTCAGATCTGGGAAACGCTGCTTCGAAGGCCTCGAGCTGCCTCGACTTTGTCCTTTTCCCGAGCCTCCTACTTAGCGAGCTCCTGGATTGTCTACTCTATAACAGGCCCTTCTAGGCGTTGTTCCACCGTTGCAACCACTTGGTCTAGTTGCGAACCTTGTCCCTCAATTTATTCAAACACCTTGCAGGCTTCATCCTGCATAGGTTGTTGCTTCTGCGCGACTTCCATTACCCTTCCCTGGATGGAAGTAATCTATTGTTGTACCACACGTTCTTCCTAAGATCTCTTCATTGTTTCTACCACGATAAGTAGCTTCATCTGTGCCTGTACTGACAGTGCATGCTAATGCACCTCCTGTAATTGTGCTTCCAGTTTCCTTAGCTCTGGATCTTCTATGAGACGTTCATAAGTTTGCGCACTTCTATCACCTAGTTGTTTGCATTCTGAGGTGAGGGATATGATCCTTATAATTTCATTCTTAGTAGCTTCCTCCCTCTAGTTTTTCACCTCTTGCGGAGTGCTCAGTACTGCTTGGAACTCCAACTCTGTTATCCTCGCTTGAAGCTATTGGATGGCCTTAGCGAGCTTTGCCACTTGAACCTCGGCTGGCTCTTGTTCCTCCTATGCCAAGCCTGGCACAAAATGACATGCTCTGTTTACTACCTCTTTGAATGTGGCCCATCCTACGAGAAACTACTTGTTTTCTTTTTGTAGCTTCACTTATTCCTCCTGGACCATTGCCTAAAACTCTTCTTTCAAGTTTTCATAGGCAGTTACACAGTACCGCGCTACGCATAATTTCTCTATGATTTCCTCCTTCTCTTGTTTCAAGGCTTTTGTAGCCTTATCCTTTTCTTCTTGGATTTTATGAAGTTGAGCCTCTATCACATTTGTAATTATTCTTAGTTGGGCTGGTTCATCACCCAACTCTGTAGTCTACGACGAGGAAGGCGCAGTAGGTACTGCGCGGCTCAAATGAATAGCTTGTTGAATTTCCTTTAGTTCCTTCTTGACTCTTTCATACATATCCTCCTGCTTCACTCCATATCTCTGCAAGATATCCTCAAAAGAATCCTCCATTTCTCCGTAGACCAAGTTGATGTCATCCTCCATGAGCGTGGCCTCTAATTGGGGCTTTCTAGTGCACGTCTTCTTTCTTGCCGAAGGTTTCTGCGGAGAAACCTTCCTCTTCTGTAGAGTTATTGTTTCAATAGGGGGATACTTTGGCGGTGTAGCTTCGCCTTCTCCTTGCTTTTCTCCTTCGTCCCCTCCACCTTATCCATTTTCTTCGTCTCCTCTTCCTAGAGAGACAGATCCATTTTCTTCGGAGGCACTGTCCTCCTCATCAGTCTCTATATGTTGGAAATGTTTAATAGGTAGCATATAATTGTCATTGATGGCAAGTACAGCAATGAAGATGACATGAGTATAGGAAGAATGTAATAGAAGGGCACCAGAAGTATTTTGGGAAGAAGCTGAAGAGCAACCTCGATAAGATCAGAAGAGATAGTGCAGAGGATGTTTGGTATGTTTTACAGGCAGCGTACGCTTGTCATTGATGGAAAGTACAACAGTGATGATGGCTTGAGTACAGAAGTGATGATGAAAGGCAACACAACCAGGCAAACAAAAGATAAGTTCAGGTTGATCGAATGATCGAAGGCCGACAAACAAAAGATAATTTTAGGAAGGTCGAATGATCAAAGGCAACGCAACATTGATCGAGTGATCGAAGACTCGTAAAGTTTGAGAAGAACTACTGATCGTTGGATCCCATCCAAAATTCCCGACAAAACGAGGGTCGTAAGATCAGAATATAGACAAGAAGAGCGCTGAATAGGAGGACAGATCTTAGATATTAGATCCAAGCACAGGACCCGACCATCGTTGGATCAAGGAGAACCTGCACACCTTTTAAAGTATAACAAGGAGAAGCGGGCGTAATCGCGATATGAGAAATCGTGACTTAATCTGAGCCATCAGATCGAGGTTGAATCTGGACTGTTGATTCCAGTCCATGTCAGAGTTTTGAGGATTGCGAGTTGAACATGTCAAAGATTATTAACATCAGGAATCCCGATACCATGATATGTGAAATTGTGACTTAATATGAGCCGTCAGATCGAGGTTGAATCTGGACCATTGATTCCAGTCTATGTTGGAGTTTCGAGGATCGCGAGTTGAACATGTCAAAGATTATTAACATCAGGAATCCCGATATTGTGATATGAGAAATCATGATGTAATCTGAGTTGTCAGATCAAGCTTTGATCTGGACCGTTGATTCCAGTCCGTGTCGGAGTTTCGGGGATCGCAACATGGAGTGGCAAGTAAACAATGCAACAAGAATGTCGATTTTGCGATATGCGAAATTGCGATTCAATCGCAATCGTTGAATGAAGCTCTGATCAGGACCGTTGATCCCACACCATTTCGGGGTTTCGGAGATCGTGAATTGGAAATTCGAGATGCCTCATCTACATATTCACGAAATATGAATTCGCAAAAAGCACTTTTTGCATAGGTGCTTGGTTATGACCATAGTCATATTGGGGAAGGAGCTAGTGTAGAAAAGTTCTGTATCGAAACTTCAGAAATTGCGAAATGAAGTGTCGAGACACTCAGCATAGAATTGTCGAATGCTGAAATGCCGAAATGAATGCAAGATCCCATGGATTCAATCCAACGGTGCAGGTGAATTTGAAAAAGATCGGAGGGCTACTGTTGCAGGACACAGTGAAACTGCTAGTAACCAATGATGGTTTCTACCAGAGGATGCGAAGAGACTTCGGTGTGATTTCCAGAGGAGCTGAAGAGTCACATGGAATCTGCCAGTGGAATGAAGAAGATTCGTGGAGGAAATTGACAGCTGGATGAGGGTTTGAGCTCGTAACTAAAACATAAAGGATGAGCTCGACTGTAACAAAGAAGACGAAGAGTGTCAACTGCCAAAGAGAAAAAGGAATCTCGGCTTAACACCTAGTGATGATAGACACAGGGGTTGAACTGCCAGAGAAGTTTAAGAGTCGCGATGATGATCATGCAGAGCACTTGATATGTGGAGGAGATTGGTGCGGTATGAGCATGCTGAAGAATGGTGAATATTTCATGCATAAGATGCACATAAGCTATATATACACGGTACAGATAAGAGAAGGGTTGATGTTGTTGTTGTAGTTGTGGTGGTTGTTGTTGTTGAAGGTGATTCATGTGTGAAGAGGGAAGAGAGTGCAGCAACTGAATTGAATAGAAGAGGATCTGTGCAGTGAATGGACATGGCGCATAGAGCATAAAAAGAAGAAGAACAAATAGCGCAAGTCATGTGTGCAGGAAGGCAGTGAGGCTGACAGAAAAATAAAATGCAGCAGAACAATGATGAGTCTGGTAAGCCATTGTTGAATATTATATCACTGTAATAAGTTTCAATAGCAAAGCTTTATGTTTCAGGGTGGTTGGGAGGTGCTAGGGAGGACTGTTGTCCTCAGATATTCAAGTGGGTGCTTGAACACAGGGATTTGTAGCTTCCATCTGGTTGCATCCAGAGAAACTAGGGTGGCAGGGTGGTGCAAGGGAGAACTCTTGTTCTTTGTTATACAGGTTGGTGCCTGTAAGATTGGATGTGGATGCTTCCATCCATTTGGTGCTGGAAACACTCAGGGAGTTGGTGCTTCCTTCTAGTTGGTGCTAGAGAAACCAGGGAGTTGGTGGTTCCTTCTAGTTGGTGCTAGAGAAACCAGGGAGTTGGTGCTTCCTTCTAGTTGGTGCTAGAGAAACCAAGGAGTTGGTGCTTCCTTCTTGTGGGTGCTAGAGAAAATAGAGAGTTGGTGCTCTCGGCAAGTTGCATCTTGCAAAACTGAGGTTGTAGCCTCATTATGAGTTGGTGCTCATATGTATGATAATGTAAAGAATGTAACTATTACTTATAATATAAATAAAAAGAGGTTTTTACCCTGTATGGGTTTCCTCGAGAAATATCTGTCTCTGTGTTTCTCAAATATGTGAATGATGTTGAAAGTGCCATTGTTTATTTCCCTGCATTATTGTGATCATCATTCAATGTTTCTGCAAAGAGTTTAAAAGAAGCATAAATGTTTAAGCACGATAACGACTGATTCATCCCCCCTCTCAGTTGTCCAACAATTGGTATCAGAGCCGACCCCTTTTATCTAAGGGTAGATCCTAGAGCTTAAACATGACAAGCCATGAAGGGACTTCAGTCACTAGGCCTCCTCTATTTGATGGAACGAATTTTGCCTTCTGGAAGGTTAGAATGAGA
>ML783742.1:172269-187723 GCA_009831015.1 Picea engelmannii
ATCCACTTAGTAGTCCAAAAATTCTTTCTATGCATAGGAATAACATATCTTTCTTCATTTCTATCAAATTTATTCAGGTCAACGCTTTCTTCCAACTGTGCCCTAGCCTTCAGGCTAGGACATAATCTATTAAACATACCTATATTCATGCTTTTGAAACAATTTTTTTTTTCACTTAGCTTACTCTTATCAAAGAAAAAAGATTTAATATCTTACCTCTTTTCTTCAGATTGGATTTATTTATTAGCACGGAGCTTCACAAGTCAAGTAGAGTATTGTGCACTTCAGCAATAGATCTACGAACAAATATTTTACTTTAGTTCCTAGCAATCACAGTTTCATGTCCTGACAACAGAACCATTTTTTGGCACACGGGCAGACCCAGGGTTCAAAGATTCAACAACACACCAACAAAACCCTAACTACCGACCCTTTCGGCAACACCTGCAAAGTAGGCGAAGTCTCACCTGAGGTAGAAGCAGGGGGGCTTACAGGACTTAGGTGTCTATAACCAAGTTGGGACACAAATCTATGATTATAACACTTTGTAGAGTATTCTAGATAGAATTAGAAGGTGATATGAATTATTTCATTGACTTCACTAACATCGCAAAACAAACCCTAATATGGATCGACGCAGTAACAACAAAGATTAAACATTTCTACCACTTAGAACATAGCCTTAGGTTAGCATTCATTCATCTTTAACACAAGTAAAGAACTATGCATCAACAGATCTATCTAACAAACATAATAAGCAAAGCACTAAGCATATTCATAACATAAATAACACAATACAAAGCCAACCAAAGACACAAGATATACATGGTTCATGACAGTGTAGGGATACGTCCAACAACTTCTTCGTCTTCTTTATTATTCTTCAATCTTCTTACATTCAGTCGCTCATGTGCACCAAGCCACAGAGCCAAGATTTGTAGAGGAAAAAAGATCCGTGCACTAAGCACCAGATCCTCCTTCCCAAAATTAGGTCAAGGCACAGATCTAACTCCTCTATCAAGGACACATCCTTACATACACATTTTGTTGCACAAAGAAACCCACAACTACTCCCACTTAGCCACTTTCCACTACTCTTATACATTACATTATTACTTATTTATACTTTTACAATCCCTTACAAAAAGGCCTAATCATGGGTAAACCCATGGGATGACATCCCATAACCCATTACAAAAACCCTAAGGAACCCCTTGATGGGTCCAAAAATCCTACAAAATAAGTGAGATCCACGATCTCAACTTCGCCTGGGTGCTCCATCCTCGATCACTGTGTCAATGTCCAAAAAGTGGTCAAACCTGACCAAGGTTTCCTCAAAACTTGGTCGAGGGCCAACAACAACACAACTTTGGACATCATTGGAGAAGGATGAGCATGTCTATCTGTGGGACTAGGAGGAAGAAAGAATAAGAATAGCAACCCAAGACCTCAAGTAGAGGCAAAAGACAATGATCATCAACGAGTGTCTGAAATGAATGAAAGATATGAATAAGCTACAGGAAGATTTAAAATCAACGCAGACATAGAAGCAGGAAAGATAGGTGCAAATGGAACCTCTTCAAGAGAAAGCAGTGGAGATGATTACACAGATGGAGAAGGAGAAGAATAACATGGTGCAAACACAGGAATAATTCACAACCATTATCCAGGAGGAGCTCACAGTACAAGCATTAGAAGCACTCACAGAGAAGGTTGTGCAGGTCCAGGAAAGAGAAAGGGAACTTGCAGAAAAAATCCACATCCTAGCAGAGGCTATTGAGGGAGCATGCACTACCTAGGTGGCTCAGGACAAGCCGCATGTCAGTGTTGGGGTCCTGTTGGGCGCAGGCTGATTTTGAGGAAGAATCCAATTTTGGAAAGTAAAGATTAAATTAGAAAAATACAGTTGGAAGGAAAAGCATCATGTGAGAGGGAAAACCACATGCAAAGGAGGAAAGCATGAAAGGCACACATGCAATAAAACCTAACCACATTATGGTTAGGGTTTTTGTAAGAGATTGTAATGGATGATAAGCCAAAAAAAGGTATAAATAAGCACTTAGGAGGTATAGGTTGAGGTTTCTAGAATGTTAGAGAATATTGTTTTGCTTGGCTAGGAGAAGGACTGTAACATCTGATACCTTTTTGTAAGATGTTGAGTTGTAGGAGAGTCAAGTAACTAGACCTTGAGGGTTATATCATAGGTTGAGGATCCTGGTGCAATCTAGTCATCCTCACAAAGGTCGTAGAGTCTGTTTGGTGATTGTATGAACGGAGTTGTAGTGCAAGTGATGCCACATATTACAGAACCATAATAAAATAACCTAAGATCCAGATCTTTGTTGACATATCCTAGGAGGGGGTGAACCACGGTAACACCTGTGTAATGTGTTATGTGATGTGTTTATTGCATAATTACTTTTTGTAAGTAATTAGTTGATGAATGAATAATTCTGTTGGATCTGGCAATTTTTAGATTTATTTGAATGCATGCATACACTTAATAGATGAATGGATCTTAAGAATCATAGAAAGAGCCATCATATCGAGGATTAAAAAAATGAATTTCAATCCCATATCCCCACTCTTTCTTAGAATACAAGATTTTGAGTATTGCACTCACCCATAGAACTATCTCAGGTGAGACTGCGCAGTACACTATGTGTGTTGTGTTGCCTTCTGGTTTACCAGGAGGATCGATAGTTTTAGAGGGATTTGTTGGAATCTTGTCAGATCTGAACCTGGTTCAGCCCAAAGATTATTTAGAGAAGGAATTCAACCAACACCATGCCATGCCATGCCTTTCCTTTGCATTCCTTGCCTTGCCATGCCTTACCTTTGCATGCCTTTCCTTTCCTTGTCTTTCCTTCCCATGGTATGGTATGGTATGGTATGGTATGACTTTCCTTGCCTTTCCAAGGTATGGTATGGTATGGTGAAGGTATGGAATGCCTTTCCTTTCCAAACCATGGTATAGTATGGTATGGTATGGTATGTCTTTCCTTTCCTTACCTTGCCTTGTCTTGCCATGGTATGGTATGGTATGCTCGGTTTGGATTTTATGCCCCCAGACCAAATTAGCCACATGTCCCTAAATGGATTGAGGAGGCAAGTTGCAACTCACGATAAAAATAAAACTCAGACTCAGATAGATGAACCATCATTTGCATTAGATCTGAAGCATCGAGTTTCAGCTAGTGGGGCCCCTCCCTCATCATTCTGTCAACCGAAAAACCATTTGTTGGAGTATCTATGGCACTAGGGTTTTGTTCAATGAGTCATAGTGCAATTTCTGAAGAGGAGGTCGATTTTAAAGAACAATGTTTGGGGTGTTTGTGGGTAGTGTAGTCACATGGGCCTTGGTCAAACAAACTTGCAGGAGCTTACAAAACTTTTTTATGATGCTTTGTTTGGATTTTATGCCACCAAACCAAATTGGCCACATGTCCCTAAATGGCTTGAGGAGGCTAGTTGAACCTTGTGATAAAACTCAAACCGGTACTTGGACAGACAAACCGTGAGTTTCATTGGATTTGGAGCACCGGGTTTCAGCTAGTGGTGTCTCTCCAGTATCATTCTGTTGACCGTAAAACCATTTTTTGGAGTATCTCTGACACTAGGGTTTTTCTCAATGAGGCATAGTGCAATTTGTGAAGAGGAGGTTGATTTTCAAGAACACTGTGTGGGGAGTGTGGTGGAAAAATCCCCAATGTGGATAGGTGGAACTCCCCTCAATTAGATTTCCTACGATTGAGACAGTTCTGACAAATAGACACTAACATTCCAAACTCCATCTTTTCTATTTCTTTACTTGTAGAGAGAGAGAGAGAGAGAGAGAGAAGAAAAAGGGGAATGGTACCTTTTCCGTAGTCTATCCTCGTTGTTCCAAATATTGAGCTCCAGATCCACACATCGAATGTGAAATTGAACCTACAAAAATGATAGACAAACTCCCTACTACTACTACCTAGTATCAGATAATAAAAGTAAACACATGTAAGAAAGAATGAATAATATAGATGTATGGTAATAAGCTAAGTTCTTTATTAAAATTTGAAGCAAGAGGTTTACAACCTCAAATATATGTTGTTTCCCCTTCAAGCCTCCCCTTTAGCCCTTGAATGAAAACCTATGGATATTTTCTCTCAAGAAAAAATGTTTCACTCTCTTGATATTCTCCTCCTAAGTTTCTCTCAAGATCAACAATTTGATGCTCAGTGTGGTCCCCCCCTTTTCACCATGAAGGAACCTGGTTATATAGGATTAGGGAGGATTAACGAATAGGGTAATTAGGGACTATGGTTGAATATTAGGTTCTTGAGGTTGAGATTTTTTTTATCCACGTGGTTATGGACCTATCCCAACATAGGGTGGAAGGTGGTCGAACCATATCTCAGGTGAAACAACCTAAAAAAACCAAATCCTCCTCGAAACAAATCCCCCATATATGTGGAAACCTCCCTAAATGAAAGGATGCTCCCCAGAGTGGGAGACAGGGAATCCTGGATAGTCCCCTTGAGCTGGAAAATGAAGAGGGATGCTCCCCCAGAGTGGGGAGGGTGGTGTTCTTGGTCAAACAAGGCTACAAAGATAAGGAGAAAAGTGGGTTTTCGACCTCCAAATGATGGTTTTTTTCCTCCAACTTGACTAGGGATCATGACATGTCATTTTACATGGTGTCAAGGTTGTAATACTTATAAAAGAATGGAATTTAGGCCATGAGACTTAGTAAAGTACTCCATTGCAGTTGCGACACTTACAGGGTGAGATGTCACAATTGTGACACTCATCAAAGAGAGATGTGACACTTCTGACACTTAACAAAGTGATATGCGACACTTGTCTAGGTGTGAAAAAATGGTGTATAAATGATTCTCCAAGTTAGAAGAGAAAATGATGGCCAGAGTGCTTTGAAAAATTTGTTCATCAAGGGACTGAAGAAGGAGAACATGTTAGGATATGCATGCAATCATTAATCAGTATACATATATCACCCCCAAGGTAGGAATACCCATGCTCGGAAAAAATGGACTCAAAGCATGGCCATCGACCAATACACTGTGGATCCATGAGATTACTGACTAATAATATGGCCACTAAACATACAATGTGGATCCATATTTCCATGACTCGATCATAATGTAGCCACGATATTGTACGCGGTGGAGCTACAACATGACAAAACATAGCCACAAACCAATACAATGTAGATCTATGTTACAATATACATTAGTACAAGGATTGAACTTCATAATCTCCATCACATCCTAGGATAGGCACATATATGAAGGGGGTGCCAAAAATGTCCCAGGTTCTTTGTCCTGATCCGACACTCGATACGGTTCTAGCTATGCAAATAAATGTGTTGACGTCGAGCATGGTAGAACCCACTTGATTACCATTAACTAATGAAAACCTTTAAAAAGTGTGAGGGATATCACCATTGATGACAATGATTCCCAAGGTACCGCCAGTACATTTCAGTGAGTGTGAATGAATGATTTGAATTCGAACACTCGTGGAATCATTCGATTAGAGGTCGATGATGTAAACCCACTATCGAATGCGAGGAAACCTACCATTGAGGCATGAAGGTCCCAAGGTACTAAGTGGTTTCTAAGTCTAGTTCTCAGGTGATGTCCCAAAGTTGATAAGAGTAGACTCGTCGAAGGAGGGCCTTGATGTATCCCCCATCAAAAACATGAAACAAATGTAGGATAGTGATGAATGGTGATGGATAATTTGAGTATAAACTGACACAAGGATGACAGTAAATGACACTGCGGAGGTTGACTTCCCTTGAACATGTGGAGGCACGAAAAATGACTTGGTATCATAACCAAAAAAACATTGACTCAGAAGTCTTGACTCAAGGTGTGGATCCAAACATAATGTGACGATCGCAGACCAAAACATAGTGTGACCATAAGGAATTTTGTATTGGAATGAAAATGTATGATGACACTCTTCGAATGGGTTGAAGGGGTATAATGACTCATGGAATTGGTATGACTCAGAGACAAGCAGATTACCCAAATGTAAGCAGATGAAGACAAGTTCCATGTTCAAGGGTGACTAAACAACTACCATAATGGTTCAAAAACTTGACCCACTTCCCAAATTTTTCCCCTGCCCAGATAGTCGAGTGCCTATTTTTTTTTTAGCGAGCTTGAGGAGGATAACAAATGCTCATTTAACTCATCTTAGATAATTCCTATCTTCACATGTTTAACGAACCTGAAGAAGGAATGGTTTGGTACCATATGGGTCCTTCACTGTAAAGTTTTACGAGTCCATAGAAGGTAAACTTGATGGTTGTTGGACCTCGACCAATTTTGGAGTACCTTGGTCATGTTTGACCAATTTTGGGACTTCTATAGGCTGGTCAAAGAAGGAGCGCCAAGGCGAAGCGGAGATCACAGGATCTCACCCCCTTTTGTGGGATTTTTGGGTTTAGGGTTTATGTAACATGTATGGGATGTCAGCCCATGGGTCTTACCCATGTTTAGGCCCCTTTTGTTATATATAAATAAGTAGCTAGGCTATGTAAGAATATTTGATGGCTTAGTGCTAATGTTAGCTAAGTGTGAGTAGTTGTGAGCGCTTTGTGCATACTGTGTAAGACTTGCAGAGCTAAGTGCAAGTGATTGTAAGAGACTGTGTAAGGCTTTGTGCTATGACCTAAATCAAGGAAGGAGGATCCAAAGAGGTGCACACAGATCTCCTTTCCTATGCTGAGTTGGTTTGTGGATTTGTGCTTGTAAGAAGATCGAGAGAAGACTAATAAGAAGAGAAGACAAGTTGGTGGATGTAGCCCCACACTGGGGGTGAACCACGTATATCTTGTTTTTTGGTTTCTTTGTGTGATTGATGTGATTTATGCTTAGTGTTGTAATATTTATGTATGTTAGATGCACCTAATGTAGTACCTTAATGATTAATGATGTGAATAAATGCTAGAAATGCTAAATGTTATGTAATGAATGGTTATAAGTTCTTAGATCTTGATTACTACTACATTGTTTTGTAATTAGGGTTTTAGCCTATGATGTGAATCAGGGTTAAATACTCATGAATGTTAACTTCTAAGTTATCTATTAAGTGTTTTAATCACATATTTGTGTCCCAGCTAGGTCGTAGACACTTGAGTCCTACAACCCCCCCTGCCTCTACCTCGAGTGAGACTTCATCTGCTTCGTAGGTGTTGCCGAAAGGGTCGGTAGTTAGGGTTTTGTTGGTGAGTTGTTGAAGTGTTGAACCTTGGATATGCCCCTGTGCCAACAAATGGTTCCGTTGTTGGGACTTGAAACTGTGATTGCTGGGGACTGAAGAAAAAGAGAAATCTCTATGCGTAGATCTGTTGTTGTAGTGCACAGTACTCTACTTGAATTTTTGAAGCTTTGTGCTAAGAAGAGAAGTTCGATCTGAGGAAAAGAGGTAAGCTCTTAAAATCTTTGTGCTATGATAAAGATAAGATAAGTGGAAAATTTTGTTTCGAAATAATGGATCTAGGTACGTTTGATAGATTTTTTCCTAGTCTGAAAACTAGGGCACGACTAGAAGAAATAAGATTTGATATGAATAGATCTCAAATAAATAGTGAAAGATATGTTATTCCTATGCATAGAAAGAATTTTTGGACTAACAAGTGGATGAAGGATCCTAGAAAGAATTTTTTGTAGGTCCATCACTGTGATCCCAATGCGCAGTATAGAAAAGGTTGGGGATCGTTTAAGAGAAAGAGAGGATTGACATTGTGTTATAATTGCAGAAGACCAAGATATCTTGCTAAGGAATGCCCTGGTAGAAGTCCTATTTTCCTTTGTTGTAAATTTATTGGTCATGAAGTTTTGGATTTCCCTAGAATGATTTCTAAGGTTGAAAAGATGAATATGAGAGAAGAAAACTATGAAGAAGGTCAAGAAACTAAGAATGTGATAGAGTACTAGAAATAATCAGAGGCTATATTATTGTAAATGAAAGAAACATTGAATGATCACAGAGACATCAGTTTGCCAGAAATCTTAAAAAAGAAGTAGTGCATAGAAACAAGGATAGGAGACTTCGACATAGACTGTGTATTGGATGTAGAAACACAGGTGAACATTATGCCAGAAAGTACTTGGGAAATCTTGGGAAATCCTGCTATGATTCCTTCATTGGGAGGAATAAGATTGTTTAAAGGAAAGATGATAACCCTATGTGGAAGACTTACTCATGTACCTATGAATGCTCATGGAACATCGATGGAAGAAGAATTTGAGGTCATTAATTTTGTTGAGAAAAACGTTCCTTTTGCACTTTTGTTAGGAAGGACTTGGATTGAGAGAGATTAGATCCGAAGGGAAGAAGAAGAGGAAGCTATAGAACAGAAAAATCCAAAATTAAGGGATTTCATGGCTAGGAGAATAGAACGACTAATAGAAGAACAAGAGGACAAGTCAAAGAAAATAAGGGCCAAAGATCTGGTTGTCGAAGTTGAAAGAACACAAGAAAGATTAAAGAACTTATCCATACAAGAGAGAAGAGAACCTACTCCAGAAACAGTAAAAGAAGAAGTATTACCCTTGAACCCTATGAAAGACCCTTAGCAGTGTGAAGTTACCATGATAATAGAAGACAAGAAAAAGAATGGAAAGAGGAATCCAGAAATGTAGATCACAGGAAAGAAAGCAAGAAAACACAGTAAGAAGAAAGAAAAGATAGAAAAATTGCAGGAGGTTCCAGAGAGAACTTCGCAGAAGGAAGGCTTGCAAAACTTGAAACTCGTCGTAATAGTAGAACAACGTCAATTGGCACTTCTCCACAATGAATCAATATGACCGTTGGAGGCATCTTGACCGTTAGAACAATGCTCCATAACGGCTAGAAATGCAATTTTTGTCGGAAAGATCGCCATTGGACTGTTGGGACCGTGCCACAACGGATGGAATCATATTGATTATGAATTTTCTGCTCGTTGGGGAAGCCCATTATGACATTGTCTATTTAGTCCGTTTCATCTCCCACCGATGACACTTTTGCAAATTGTAATTATCCAAGCCCATAGAGAATTGATTTCCATCACGTCATGCTTATTGAGACCACACCACCTGATTTTCTTACTGTTGGCATAGGGGAAGACCCGAGGTTCACTCCAAGAGTGCACCAACAATCCCTAGCTACTGGCCCTTTCGACAGCACCTGCGAAGTAGATGCAATCTCACCCGAAGCAGCTAAGAGGGGGGTTGCAGGACAAAAATGTCTACAACCAGGGGAATATCAAGTGGATCTATCACAACAACAATATAACATTCATATATCGCTTATCAACTAGGTCTATCCTGCGTAGCTATAAATATGATCTAACATAAGACTGCAAATAACAACATAACAATGACAGGGATCCAGGCATCAATCACACATATGACACAAAATATACATGGTTCACCCTCTCTCTAGGGTTACATCCACATAACTGTGATTATGATTTATTAAGGTGAGCATATAGTTCTTATCTGTGCTCTTAGCTAGAAGATCTTCTTTCTTATCTCTCTTTCTCTCCCCCTCCTGCACACCCAGTTGCAGGACTTGACCTTCGCACACAGCTGAAGATCTCACAATACAATCCTCTCCGTCCACAACAGAGCTATAACAACAATATCATACCAATCCTCAATGACAAAAAGCCCCACCCAAGTCCTCTTGACCTTTATTTATGCATTACAATCCCTCACCAACAGCCTTAGGTCGAAACCTAGGTGCCAAAACCCTAGATACCAAAGCCCTAGGTGTTTAAAACCCTGGGTCAACTTGACTCGCTTTTTTCAGACTTCGCCAGCCCGTCTTTCCTTCTTCATCGCGCGGTGCTCCAAAGAATAAAATGATGGATTTCTCTTCTTACTGAGTTGTCCATGATCCTTCTTCCTTGTTGATCTGTCATCCTTGATCTCCTCGTCCAACGACTTGCTTTTCTGCACTTCGCTCCATCTTTTCCTGCTCTTTTGCTCACTTCGACTCAGTGACAGTTACCGTGTCTCCCGCAAAGCTCAATTTTTACCTTTCCTTCCTTTTTCTTCGATTCCTTCTATAACCAAGGGCCAACAGGCCCCCAACACTCACCTGTGACTCGTCTTGAGGAACTTCAGATCTGGTCCTCTTGTTTTACTTTGACTTTGGACTGCACAGTGCAGCCCTTGCTTTCTGCTTTATGCCTCCTTTCCATCCTTCTGCATACTATATTTTCTATGTTTGGTACCCAGTTTCAATTGCACCTGGTACCTGGACCCTTTTCCTCATGCTTTTACTGAGAGCTATGAGGCAGCTGGTTATCATAGTGCAACTTCAGCCAACTCCCATTCACCAATCCTTCCTTTCAGTCTCCCTTCAATGTCTTCAGTTGCGTAGCTCCTCCTTCTGTAACATAGGCAATCTCATATGGTCTGAGCCAATGTGTTCTAAACTTCCCATGGTGTTTGATAAACTTACTGTCATACACCAGTACTAAATAACCTTGCTTGAATGTCTTTTTCTTGATGTTCCTGTCATGATAAGCCTTTTCTCATCCCTTCTGAACTTGCTGGTGGAATCCTACAATGAATCTGTCTTCTTCCAGTTCAACCAACTGTGAAATCCTCTCGCAAATAGCATCAATATCATCCATGTATGTAAATGAAACAATTCTTAGGCTTGGTACTAAGTATTCCATCGGGACAACAACTTCAAGACCATAAACCAACTTGAAGGGGGTCTGCATTGTTAATTTTTTGCAAGTGGTTCTATAAGCCCAAAGTACTGTTGGTACTCTTAAATCCCAGTTATCCCTATTCACGCTGCAAATATTTTTGAATGCTGTCTCCAAGATCTTGTTGAATGCTTCGACTGTTTCATCTTCTTGTGTATGGTAAGGTGTACTCTTCTGATGGTGGACTGCAAATTCTTCAGTCAGGGCTTCAACTATCTTATTGATGAAGTGCGTACCTTGATCACTCATAAGGATCTTAGGGCATCCAAACTTGGTTATTATGTCATCAAATATAAAATGCGCAACTGTAGTTGCACTACAATCCTTGACTGCTCTGGCTTCGGCCCATCTGGTTAAGTATTTCGTCGCAATAATAATGTACCTTGCTCCTGTGTGCTTTCCTGGTGGGTTTATAGGTCCCACGAAGTCAATGGCCCACTTTTCAAATGCTTTTAGTGTCATATGTGGTGCTAATGGCATTTCATCTCTTCGGGATGGTTTTCCAATTCTATGGCATACATCACATGCTCTAGCATACTCTTTAGCATCTATGTGTAACGTAGGCCACCAAAGGCCAGCTCGCAGAACCTTTTGCGTAGTTTATTTCCCTGCGTAATGTCCTCCTGCGATGCCTTCATGAGATTCTACAAGGATTAGTGGTCACTCTGTCTCCATAACACACCTCCTTAATATTTCATTCGGTCCCATTTTGTACAATTGTCCATCTATAAGTGAAAAGTTTGCAGCACACACAACTAGTTGTTTCTTCTGAGGAATTGTATACTCACTTGGAGCCATTCCTGTTGAAAGGAACTAGACTATGTCTGTGAAGTGGTCATCAATATTTCTAATGGTGAGCAACTGTGCATCCGGTAATGTATCCTCCAAACTAGTAGGTTCTTCTCCATGGTCCAACCTTGATAAGTGGTATGGGCCTTTGTTCATTCTTCCTGGCTTAACTATGATCTCAAAATCATATTCTTGAAACAGTAGAATCCATATTCATATTCACCCTCCCAAAACTGGCTTGTTGACTAGGTACTTCAACATGGAGTGATCAGTAAACATTTTAAAGTGTCCTTCCAACAAGTAGTGGTGAAATTTTTGTAGTGCATACACCATGGCTTGTCCCTCTCTCTCTGTAGTTGTGTAATTGACTTCAGATGTGGATAGCTTGCTACTAGAAAATGTTAATGGATGATCAATGTCCCCTTCTCCAGGTTGTGCCAGTACTGCTCCTAATGCAATAGAATATGCATCGACATGCACATGGAATTATTTGCTCCAATATGGAAAAACTAGAATGGGCGTTGTAACCATCTTCTGTTTCAATATGTCGAAGCTCTGTTGGCATTCATATGTTCACTCATACTGGCAATCCTTATTCAGAAGATTCTCCATTGGTGTTGTAATTTGGGCATATCCTTTGATAAATTTCCTATAATATCCAGTATGGCCCAGTGAAGTGCGCAGTTGTTTGACTGAAGAAGGAGGTGGCAGATAAACTATAATTGCAATTTTAGAGGGGTCAACCAACAATCCATGCTTGCATACAATATGACCTAATAGCACTCCAAATGGTGAGAAGAAGATGCATTTCTTCAAATTCAAAGCAATTTGACACTGCCTACATTTGTCCAACATTAGCCTTAGACATTCAATATGATTTTTCAACAAACTAAAAACAGTCCAGTCATCAAAGTATGCTTCTAAAACTTTATGCAAAAATTCTTTGAACGCTTCGACCACCACCTTGGAAAAGATGGATGGGGAATTCTTCAATCCAAATGGAATTACTGTATACTGGTAGGATCCCCACTCTGTGGAAAATGTAGTCTTATGATGGTCCTCCTTGGCAATGCAAATCTGATGGTATCCTGAAAAGATGTCTGTAAAATAATATACTTCCTGGCCTCCCACGTTATCCAACACTTCATTTGTGAATGGTGTAGGGAAAGGGTCATGCAGAAAAGCATAATTCAACTTTATGAGGTCCACACAGATCCTGATTTCTCTTGTCTTCTTGTCTTGTACCACCATAGGGATGATCCACTCCAACTCTTCGATAGGTTCAATTATCCCTGCTTCCAGCATTCTGTCGAGCTTGATCTTCACTTTTTCCTTGTATTTCGGGTTCAGTCTGTAAGGTATTTGCTTGACTGGCTTCGCATCTGGTTTCAAAGGTATTATCATCTCACCCATAGGCCCTTTGATTCCCTTCATATCAGTGAACTTGGTCGGGAACAAGTCCTGATATTTGTGCAATAACTCTGTAATATTGTCAATGGTAGCAGCATCCCAATAATATCCGACATTGGCAAGCTTTGGTGTCTCCTCTGTCCCAATATTGACTTTCTTTATTTTGATCAGATGTCCTATGAATGGCATATTAAATCCTGGTCCATCCACATTTCTATGGTTATTTCTCAATGATGTTTACCTTCCTTGGATCATCATATTCATCGGCATTAATGTTGTAACATCCTTGCAATTTCTGGAATGGCGCAATCCATTCATCCTCTTCTTGCTCCAAAGGGAGTCCATATGCCTCCTTAAATAATTTATGTTTCACAATCTGTAATGCTTGGTCTACTAAAGGAAATTCATTGTCAAACAAAAAGGTGGTTATAAAATTATGGATCATACCTTCCCAATCTGAAGTGACGAGGTACATCTCCGCTTGAAGGTACCAGTTGATAGGGATCGTGTCCAGTGTGTTAATGAATCTGTGCACCCATTTTTCTCTAGGAATGTTTCTCCAGGCCTCTTCACAACTTTGCACATGATCCTTTGGGAAACTTCAACCTGTGTACCTCACTTCGCAGCTTCCTACTTGTGATGAGAACCGCGTTATCATCAAAGTTCGACATTGTGTCCAGTCTGTGATGTTTCCTTTGTGTGTCCCCCACCATTTTGCTGGTGTGGGTTTCATGGCCTCATCCATTGCCAATAGCCTCTGTTTTTTTGGTACACTTGTCTCAAACTCTGATAAGAAGTTTTCTAAAGGGTTCATCCCATCAAATGTGGGTAAGTTACTCACTATTGTGTCGATCCAGCGAACCTCTCTAGTTAGTCTAGCACATCTTCTGGTAGAGACTTCATACATCTAGTTCTGCCAGTTCTCCAGTGCTTATTCTGAGTCTGATGAACATGTGTTGTCACTTCTCCAGCTCAGATTCCCATCGGTTGTAGGATTGATATGATCCTGCTATCTAGATGTTAGTTTGTAGATGTTTTCCAGTTCGTACGTGTGGTCTTCTTCTCTGATAGGCTCTGTGTATCGAGGGCCCTCATCTGGATATAAAGGTGCAATGATTCTAAGGCCATATCTTTAAAATGTCATATGCCTCTTCTTTAGATCAACAACAGTAGAATTGTTGAAGGCCCAATCAATTCCTAATAGTGCGGGATAAGGGAAGTTGTCATCAAAAATTTCAATTAATTCAAAATCTGCAAAGGTTCTAACTCCATCTATGTCCACAGGGACATGCTCTAATCATCCAAATGGGATGACAGCTTCTTGATTAGCCATTCTAAGCCTGATAGGGGAATATATCAACTTTGGTTTTCCCATCAATGCCCAAGTTTTCTTTGTCATGACATTGACCTCCGACCCTAAGTCCAGGACCACATAGTCTATATCATATTATCCTATTTGAGCATTCAGGTGTAATTCTTTATTTTTCGTTCTCCTTTTCCCAATTTGGTGCACTGCCCTATTCAGTAAGGAGTCTATCTTTCCTAGCTCATATTGCTTGATTAAATCTTGTAATTCTTGTACAACGCTTTTATCTTGAATCAACTTAACACGAGTGCACAAAAAATCCATGAGTTTTCTTACCTCTTTTCCTTCTGTTGGCGACGTAGACTGATCAAACGCTTGAGGCATGCCATATTCTTTGATTTTTGGTTGTTTCTTTGATGAAGACCCTTGATCTCCTTTGAACTCTTTTCTTGCCTCCTCAAATATCTGTCTTTCTTTCTTAGCATCAAATGTTCGGGTATTCTCTATAGCTTTCCTGATTCCGCGGTCGTCTGCAGTCTTTCCTTGGGCTACTCTATCTTCTCCTATAGCAGCACCTCCTCGAGTGATAACAACGAATCTAGGGTCTTCTCTGTGAGGTTCAACATATATCAGTTTCAATTGTGGGTTTTTCTAAGGTCCTCTTCTTTCTTGTATCTTAGCTAGCATCAAAGGGCAGTCCTTGATGACATGCTCGAAGGAATTGCAATAACTGCAGGTTGTGCAAGGGTTCTGGTAGTCCCTTGCTAAATGTCCTGGTTGTGCGCAATTGTAACATATTATTTTTCCTTGGCCTCGACCCATACCTCCTCCTCATCCCCAGCCTCTGTATCCACTGCGAGGATTGAAACTTCGTCTTCCTGGAGAATTATACTGTGCATTGTTTTCTTCTTGGTGTACTTCACCTTGGATCTTGTATATGTCTCTTGATATTTCGTGCATCAGGTCAAAAGCCCTACAATATTTATCATTGTTCCCTATGGAATTACAGAATGTGCAGTACAAGTTTGTGGGTGTCTAAACATACTTCTGCATATAGTAGCACTCACCAGAGCGATGTCAGTTTCTACATACTTTGCACCAGGGCAGGTTAACTTGCTTCAAGGGGCCCAATGCTCCTGAGGCAAAATATTCATGAAATAGGGGACAATTCTCTTTATCATGAACTTCAGATCTACATATTACACACCAAATATCTTTTTTTTTTT